>VFXL01000512.1:0-80001 GCA_009761765.1 Phenacoccus solenopsis | reverse complement strand
TAATTGCAATCCTTTTTATTGAATACTCAGCTTAGAAATCTTACTCAACTTGAAAAAAAGCCAAAATTTAACAATAGAAAATTTGAAATCCACAATAATTTTCCGGGAAGGAAAGAATGAAACTTTAAAAACTAAGCCTAATCCCATAATTAATTTATACATGATGCGAAATGGCAATGACTAAGGCATGATAACGCCATTTTTCACTTGTAGAAATTTTGCCCACTATTGACTTACCATGCTTGTTTCCTCTACAACTATATTACTACAAAATATTACATACTGCATGTTCAATTGAAAACTATACATTTAAGTACCAAACTTCCCTTTTATGTTAGTTCAAAATACATTCATGTTACATCACTGGTTATAAATGCGTTGTGATTGGTTGTGAAAATAGAAATCTGTATAACCAACATGTTATATCTATTTGGTTGTTTTTTAGAAGGAAATTTGGCGCTTTAATGTACGTATGGAATTCAATCGTACGCATGGTATATTGATGGGTGGAAGAGCAAATGTTTGGAATGGTTTTTTAAATGTTTTTCAATGTTTAATTTGGCATTCATTGAAAACTCTGAGTATTTCTCAAAACAGGCAGTGCTTGAATTTGAAAAAATGTTGAACAAAAAATAATATTATTATTATTATAGGTAATTATAATACTTTCCAAATTGAATAATTATATTAGTATGAATGAAATTATAAAAAAAATTTAGTTGGATTACAACTTCTCTTTTTTTTTTTTAAAGAAGAAGAAGGAAAGAAAAAATTATGGAAAAATTTACATTAATTAAATATGTATTGTATTCATTTAATTTTTATTTACTAATCGATAAAATAAGGATATAGGTATTAAATATTGAAATAAAAATTTAAATCATGTAACGTGAAAGAAATTTTTAATGTAATATCAAAGTAAAAATATAGACACTCACCGACAGAACTTTTGACATGATTAAATATAGAAAGAATACTTTTAATAAATTACTGCACAACAGGACAATCTTCAAGACTAATGATAGATGGCCGGAAAATGAAACAATTTATATTCGTGCTATCCTACGTATTATTTCTTTTAATATCATCACAGTTGACTTTCAATCGGATGAATTTTGTGCAGCAATATGATTACAGTAAAAGTGTAGTAAAGTACGAAGATAAGATTGTCTTGGTAAAAGGAGCTCTCTGGTTTTCAATGTAGATACATTGGTGGTTCACTCACATTTTGAGACGATATGGATCCAACATATCAAAATTTCAGGCTCATCGAAAAAATAGGCTCAATATAACAATATTATTTGCTTTGTATAGACAGGGCGTAACCAGGATTTTTCTGGGGGTCAAGGGTAGAGAACACAAAAATATATTTTTTAAATTATTCGTTGTTATTCTGATTCATCAAGGTAAAAAATTTTCATGGGCCCTAACCCAACTTCCGTGTATGAGTAAATAATAAACGCCATTTTCGATTTTTGTCACTGATTATTGCTATAGCTATGCAAAATACACCACATATTTCCGACTTTTTTTGTAATCGCTTGAATATGACCACTTGTAAGAAAAATTCGAGAAAGAAAAAGAAATTTAAAATATATACGGCAACTTCTGCAAAATGACACAACAAAAACTTCTCCTGTTATTTTCATAATAAATATTCGTTGGTTTCCACGTGGCATTGTTAAAAAAAGTGATTCGAATAAACAAACAATAAACAAATAGTTTATCAAGTTGAATTTTTTTTTTCAACACCTTTACCATGAAAATTTCTATCCGATTGGCTTAAATAATGCAAAATAAAACCGTCTGTTATCAATTCACCCAAAATAAATGGAAAGAAAACGAACATTTCAGCCGAATCAGCATAAAAGATACATTATATTGGCGAATTCTATAGCTTTACTAGTAAGTTGATAGTTGCATTAAATAACGCGTGGCTAAATTACCAAAACAAAAATCTTGTAAATATGTTGATTTGCAGGTCCTAAATATTGGCATACTCTTATTTTATTTGACAGTACCTAACTCACTGTATCAGCAACACGTTCCTCTTTGGATATACATCTTCACCATTCTTTTCATATTGGCAAACATTAAGCTTATTTTTGTATTCCTCATAAATTCTTCTATTTTTGTAAATTGGGTAAGAGTATGGTAACGAATTCTGTTTGTATATTAACCCTGTATGCGATAGTGATTTCATGTTATTCTTTCCAGATACTATATATGTGTATAATTTTAATAATCTTACAATTAATTTTCGGCATGGTGATTGTAATAGTTATTGTGTCGCAGGCGGATAATATTAGTGATAATTTGTTAGTGACTCGAAAACACTTGAAGTCAGATAATGAATTGAAAGTTTTTCAAAATAAGGTATTAAACAAATTTTATTCCTTTTTCATACGAGCTGTTTTTCCTCAGTGAACTGACTTGTGGAATAACTTTTCAGAATGATTGTTGTTTCGTGGTAACCGACCCAAAAACAAGTACAAAAACTTCGCCTCATCATGTTCCCAAAGGAACGCCATCTCCGGAGAAAAAACATACGTGTCAACCATGCGCCCGAGTGAATAAAAAAAAAGCCAGAAATATAGCAGTTTATTTAAGCACCGGATTCATTATAAATATTGTGATATTGGTGAGTATTCAATTTATTTTTATTTATCGGAGGTGTTATTCAGTTATACATAAATTATCTTCATTTTACGAATGTTTTCAGAGTTCCATATATATGTTATTAGTATTTTAAAGATTAGAAATCGGGAACTTGGAATTCTGTAGCAAGCCTGAAGTAACCGGTGAATGAATATCGAAGCATTCGCTGCAAAAATTAACAACCGTTTTTTCTTTTTTAATATTTTAGTGAACACAGCGGAAATGCAGATCATTTTAGCAGGAAGGAGAAGTAGAGCAGTGTGTGTTGCATAAATTTATACATACATATATTTCGTCACTGTAATTGAACCTATGATGTATGTGATTTATGTATAGACTTGTAAATAAACGTTTTTTTTTTAGTTTTCAAAGCATTTATCAAAAATTGAATTGAAAAAAATATCGATTATTACTACCTAGTTTATTACTACGCATAGAAAACTTGAGAATCAATAGAAGTAAACTATTGTAGTAAACTAGAGTACCTACCAGTATAAGTATATATGAACGATGGTTGTTCAAATTAATTTTTTCTATACTTATTTCCAACATATAACGCCTATGTTGTTCTCCTTTTACTGAATCACTAATAAGTCTTATAATAGACATCATTATAACATTTAATCAGTAAAAAAAATTGAAAAAAGGTTATAACATACATACTTCCAAATCCTTCCAGAACTCGAACCTACCGCACTCTCAGAAAGCGTTCTATTTATTGAACCACAACCTACTCTACCACTTTCGCGGTCACAGATTAGATACTAGTACCAGTTCAATAATTGATATTTTTGGATAGTCATTAATTTTTTTCCAATGAATTGAATTTGTGATAAAATTATTGTTACTTTAAATCTAACTGGCTTAATACGATTAATTTCAGGTGTTTTTGACTTTTGTACAACACCTATGTGATAATGTGATATGTGATCCATGGTATGCATCTGAAATCGAGTCATGTTATTCTCACCCATAATATTCAATTCTTCATTTTCGCTTAGTTATAAAATAAATAAAAATTTTTTATACTTACATACTTACCTATACTGTGCCTGCGAATGTGCGATTGAACTTCATACAACCCAAGTACGAAATTCCCTTTTATAATAGTTCAAAATATTTTCATGTTACATCATTGGCTATAAAAATAAATTGTGATTGGTCGTGAAAATAGAAAGCAGTGTAACCAACATTTATCTATACTTGGTTGTTCAAAAAGAAGGGAATATAGGCGCTTTCAATGTATGCTGTTCAATCAGGTTCAATCGCACGCACAGCATGTAATGACGATTAAGTAAAATAATTTTTCTCCTGAAATATACATAATTATTAATAATAATGACACATTTTTGATTGATTTTCTCTTTTCTAAAGTAAAAATATAATGATTTTTGCAATAAATCAAGAAACACAAACATTAAAATGATAATTTTCTTAGGTATTTAACACAACTTTCAAAACATGTACATATCATTTAAAAAAATAAGACTGGTGTTTGTTTTATTTTTGTTAAAAATAAGAACCTCTTGTATACTAGTAAAAAATTTGTGGAGCTATGAAATTGATAGTTTACATATAGGTACAAATGAACTTGAAGTTCTAAAACTATTAGTCAATGAAGTACAAATTCACGAGTGGTATAACTACGGTATTGGTAGTCAGCATGATTACTATCTACAAGTAAACTATGCGGTTGGTTATTTCTACATTGAACACTTGATGCACCAAAAAAATGTCGATAATGGATCGATGTAAAATTCTGCCGAAATATCGATTAAAGAAATTTCCATCGACATGTAGACTCGCCATTCAAATAATGCAAACCTTGTAAAATTTATTAAACAACGATAAATTTGAGAAATATATCGAATGTTCAATCTTTAAAAAAATAATAGCAACATAGTTTCTTACTATCAACTCATGATTTATAAAAGAAACTTGTCGAAAATATCAAATATGGATATTTCCTCGAACATATCGACTTGACATGAAATTAAAATTATAAAACAGCAAAATAATTGTACCCAAGTTATAATCCTTCCAGATACAACATCCTCGCTATCAACATTTCATGTTATTGAATACTTGTAATCTCAAAAATATTTCTGATTTGTCGTCGAGTTCAAAAGCGCTAGTTGAATGTAGTTTTTTGTAAAATTAGAAGTTCTTTTTTACCAGGAGGTAGAATGAGTAAAACAACTTAAATGGTATCGCCACTGGCGCATATATTTCACTAAATATTTACAACCTATTAAATACGAGTACACATACGACTCAAGCTCACAACGTTCGTAAAATTAAAAAATTCCACATAAAATAAATCTAATAATTCGAATATTTACAATCAAAAAAAAAAAAAAAACAGAACAAAATCGTACACGAAAAGAATTATAAAATTCTTATCAACATGATAAGAAAATCGGGCAACAAAAATTTCAAAATTAAAAATAAGCGTACAAAAATCTACCACAGTTGAAGAATTCACAATCGACCTAATCAGTAATTTAAAATAATTAAAATAATTTGCAAGTATTGGAAACAATGCTTTTTTTATTAAAACTTCCAACTAAAAATATGATGGTTGAAAAATCAATGTAGATAGTTGCCTAATTCTGAGATCCAGAGTGTTATGGTGATGGTTAACAGGCGATGAAGAATATGTAGGCGACATAACAACGTAAAAAATGAACAAAAATGACTAAAATTCAAGTACCATTAAAGAATAAGGCGATGATATTTCTTAAAGCATTATGAATAGGAACAATATCAAAATCAGTAATCCCGATAGTATACCGATTGCGACCCACTGACTTTTATCTGTAACGAAAACAAATTATCGATGATAAAAATAACAAGTCGAGGAATTTTTTCCTAAACGTTTACGTTACTTCATTAGTTCTCGTATTTCGAGTTAATTAACATATGAAATTACTTCCTTTGTTAAAATACTAACCATTTGATAAATGTAAAACTTTGGCTATTTTTTTCATGGTCGAGTCGATCGTCGTACCTGTATGTTCGATTTCACTATGCAATTCATTAAGCATTCTGCAATGTTTGTTAATATTATAAATTACCATCTATTCGAACTATGCATCTGGCGACAACGACTCACAACGGATACTCACTCGTCCTGTTCGTCTATTTCTATGCCGATCTGACGTGACATATTTTTCAATGTACCTATCGAATCGGCAATCAGTTCTAACTGATCGTCTTGTTCATGCATCATATTATTCTGTAAGGATGTTTGGCCTTTAACAAACTGAGTATGTTCTGGGCTATCAATTTGATTCTCCAGTTTCGAGTACTTAGTACTACTATGCGCGCCTCCTCCTCCCATTTTCACCGATGTTAGATTCTCTATCAAAGGCTACCAAAAAAAAAAAAAAAATTAAATACACAAATTACGAGAGAAATCTATTCGCTTGTATACGTAATTTATGAGATCTGAGAGTTGTATTTATTTCAATACTTCTTATTTACATTTAGTATGACAACGTATTCACACCGTGACGATTAATTCAAGGACACGTGAATTGAAAAACTTCAAATCGCGTTTTGTCACTCCACGAACATGTTTATGGTAGGAATATCATGCGTGAAATTACACGCTTTTGGTTCGAATAAATGGCTTATTTTTTTAGCTTCTTTAATTAGATAGGGAAAATACCTACTTGTCTAGAAGTTTTATCTTTGTCTACCGTCTTCGAATAGCTAAGTTTTTCTCGCATACACTGTGAACAAAATTCATGGAAAAAAAATTAAAGTACTTGAAATTCGACAAATACGTGTTGTAAAGTACTCGATGCGAAATTATGGTACAGATAAAAAGTTATTTATGGAGGTACCAAATATCAAGTCAATAATGGTTTATTTACTGAAAGATAATATTTTTTATTAAGAGGTTTCCCTATAGAAATTCCATAGTCTGTTAATACGTATTTAAAAGTTTCTGAATAAAAAAAACTGCGTATTACCTTCACTTCAGCTCTGGTGTCTTGTATGAATTTCCTTCTCTGAGTTAATTCATTGGAATCAATTTTGAACTTCGTAGGGTTTTTTTCTACTATACATATACATCAGAAATTAAGGAAAATTTTTCTAAAATAATGTAATAAAGATAGCCTACATTCACACGAATCACATAACAAACAGACCTACGATAATACAACATATGAATACTCTATGATGGAATTTGTACATAAAATGAACTATGGGTGCAAAAAAAGGATATTGATAGTATCTTCTAAATCCTCCAAATCCCATTCGATACTCCTCAAACTGTTACGTAATTCGGTCGTAATCCATTCGATTTCTTCTTTCAGCAAATTTACCGTAATAGGCTCGCCTTGTAGGTCGTTCCAACGACGGTATAAATTTACGGTTTTGTTTAACGCTTTTAGAACATCTCTAAAACAAACGCAGGTGTTCCGCAATTATGTACATTCGGTGGTAATGTTAAAATTGCGATGAAAATATGATAAATGAAGTGTTAGCTGTGATTTACTACGGTACTTACTCTTTAACTACGAAAAAAGGATCTTCAAAGGTCATGACAGTAATATAGATATGTCCAGTAGTTAGTAGATTTTTGAAACGAATGAGTAATTAATTCTGTCCATCGTGTTCCGTGCTAAACTGAATTTATAACGCGGATCACCCACCCAATTTAATTACAATTTATGTTCGGGTTCGAAGTGCACAAACATCTATTCGCGTTATCACGCAGTACGCAGGTCTGAAAGTGACGTCATGTTTTCGTTGATAACAATGTAAACAAAACAATGTTAGGGCGCTCTCTGTCGATTTATTTCGAAGAAATTCAACACGGTTTTGGTTTCATTTTTTCCTGCAATCTACTGATTCGTGATCAAATCGTACAACGCAACAAACAAGGAAATGAAACAGAAAATAGCAAATTACATCAAGAGGAAAACGATAATTGTACCCACTTGATTTAAAATTTTAAATGGTTCCGAAATTCTCGACTTCAATAATTCATATAAAAGATGAGATATTAAGACATTACAACGTAGCCCAGCTTATAAAGTCCACGAGCTTACGTGGGTCCGATTGACACTTTGTGAGGGATAAATTTTTTGAATATTGCAGAGAACTTCTCCATGAGTAAAAAAATTCATGTCGCCCTGGCTGTGGTTCAATTTTTTGGAGGGAAGGGAAATCAATTATCTCAGCTATACTACCTAATTTTTTCAAATCTAAAGCCCTATATTTCGATATAAAACTTTCTCCGACAGGCGACAACCAATGGCAACCGAAATAATTGCAATCGAAAATGTCACCTCTCTGACTCCTCCTCCCCAGGTGACCACAGCTAAGCAACAACATGATTTTTTATACTGGGGAGCCTTTATAACATGGAAAAATAGAATTTTCTCTCCCTCATAATGTCGACGAGACCCACATCTGCTCTTCCATACATTAATCAAAATAATCATAAAAACATTAGAAAAAATTAAACTTGTAATTTGCAAACTTAATAAACGTATTTGATTTGAAACGCTTACAAATTATTCAACTTAAGCATTATGACATAATATAGCACTAATATCACATGTATTATCGCTTATGTTTCAAAAATCATCAACAAATATTATGTAACAATGTATGTAATACTTATACTTCAAATTACTAACTTGTCACGTCCTTTTAATAACCTATAGAACACAAAAACATATTTCGATTGTAAAAATATAACACGTCGAATTATTAAAAAAAAAATCTTCAACAAAACCTATCTTCTCTTACATCTCAGATCACAATTAGATCACCATATTTGTGGCTTTTAAGCTTAAGAATAAAAATTGGTAATAAATTTACGTGGCACGTGTTTCGCAGTTAGTACAAAGGTATAAAAAGCTGAGTCATGGAAACCTAAGTATAAGTAGCTGCTTCTATAATACTAATGTGTAAGATATCTATTTAAGCTCAGTTTTAACTGATTACTTCAAATTAAGTTTTTTGGTTAGCACCGGAAATGGAATAAATTTCAGCAAGAGATCGCATTAAAGATCCAATATCTAACTACAAAATGGAGTTATCATATTCGTATAAAATTAAGAAAATTTAAATTGACTCGAATATTAAAAAAAAAAAATATAACCTATCACAAAAAAAATAACACTAACAATTAACTAAATTAAAAAAGAAAATGAAAAAATCCTTTAACATACAGGAACAATTTAACAAATTATCCGAAGAAATAAATGATTCGTGAAACAGAAAAACAAAATGAACAAGCTTACAATTATCTAAAAAACTATCAAAAAAAGGAAGCGTCAATATGAGCTAAGGTGCAGTAGTCAAATCTTTGAAAAAGTCTCCGATTTGTCTAACAGTCTTCAACATTTTATTATTTTTGGACTTCAGTCTATTCACTTCTTCCAAATACTCATTACAGCGTTGTTCGAATAATCCTATTAAAGAAAAAATTAATTTTCCTCGAAATCGTACAATATTGAAAAAGAATTACAATTTGTATACCTCTGGAATCCGAATAATTTTGTAGATGAGTTTCAATAAATGCTGAGAAAGCTGCTGTCTCAACAAACCACTCTAAAAACATTCTCACCGAATGAGTGGCTGTTGATCTCAAGAATGCTTCCTTCTGGAAAAAAAACAATCATCGTGAACGTGAATAAGAATCTCGAGCGTCGCATTTTAATTATTGTTTTCAACTCACTTGAAAAGTTTTCCTGCGAATTCTATCTAAATTACTGGAGATTATGAAACGCCTGTAGTGTCCAATCAATTCAACGAACAGTCTAGTGAACGCTTCGCAAGCTAACAAATTATTTGTTTGTATTTCGGAAGAGTGGGCTAGTTGCAAAGCGTTTTTCAAGCCTTTAATTAAATGAATAGGAAGAATGGATTGCTCATCTCCAACTTTTTTCACTACTTTTTGATCATCAATGTCTACGACGATGACCTGAAGAAAAAACAAGAGTAAGCGACAATGCCGCAATATTGGAGCTGAGTTTTCAATGAGGGTGTTCAAACTTGTAGATAATGTCGATAGTCTTTCTGTACTCACATCACACATTTCGCCATTTTGAATTTACTTTGGGTTAAAATTAAGAGGTTATAATATAATACCCCACAAACTAAATTTAACCTTTCACGATGAATTTGATAAGAATATATGAAAGATTCAAGAAACATCGTCACTTAAAACTTCCTCAAAACTTCGTGTTTTGCTCAAACTTCCCTGCAAATTGATTAAGAAGTTGATAAATTTAAATATGATAGTGTTTTCAACTCGAAATTTGGGTAAATCAAAATTTTGAATCGGATCAAAAATCTGCATCAACACTACTCCAAGAAAAAACCCAGGGATTAAATTTTGGGCACTAACCAATCAACCGAAAATAATGTGAAACATAAAGTTAAGCAAACTCTTGCCCTTTCTTTCTCCCTATACAAAAAGTTGACCTGTAGTTGTCTTCACTTTTATTAAAAACTCAATTAAAAATCACTCGATATAAACCTCTAATCTTTTCGTAATATTTACCTGTTGTACGCTATCAATGGACGGTAGAATTTGCGAATTATCACTAGGTTTGAGTAAACCAATTAAGTAGGGAGTTGGCGCTTCGCATAAGTCATTTATCGGTACCACAGAGGAAGGTACAACGGTAATGAGAGTATGTTGCCATTGAAATGGTAAAAGGGCTATTTGAAGCCCTTCTATGCAAGATGAGAGTTTACTGAGATAAACAAAGAAATAAAAATAAAAGTGAAACATATTCTACGTGAATATAAGTATTTTTAAGATTAAAAAATGTACTTAATTATATTAGTTGAAAATCATTTATTTAAAATTATTTCATCATACACGAGACCCATTTTGAGTGCATTAGTATACTAGTATGGTATTATTCACAAACCACCAAAAGAGCAACTCAAGTTACATATACGCCTGGTATTGGTAGTCTGCTTGCTTAAAAATTTAAGGGCTGAGATAGGCTACGTTGAAAAAAATTCAACAATAGAACGATTCAATTCCAAAAATATATAAATCTCATGAGCTGTAAATCGTAAAAATGTGAGCTTTCTGTCAAAATGTAAAACATACAATACAATTTAATTGATAAGATAATTGAGCATATTGAGATATTGAAGAAAAAGTATATAATTATTATGTTTTTTAAATTTCTATTTTTTAATATTTCAGTTATCTAACAAAAGTCCACCAACTACAATTTGTGGAGATACATTCCCTTGATAATATGATTTCAAAATCACTTACAAAAAACAAAAAAAATTACCCCATTTTTACGATATTTTTTGGTATCTTCATAAATCATACATGCCATACTTCCCCCCTCCTCCTCCTCTTCTCACTACATACACCATTAATTTATCAAAAAAGCTACATACTAACATGTTAGTATAGACGCTGAAATTCGCACAAACTTTTCAATTTTATTTTCATAAAAAAAAAAAAATGTAAGCAGCCATGCCACATTAGTAGAGCTGAGTTTCAATTCGAGCTCGTTTACATTTGAGTGTAATATTGTCAAGTAAACTTTTCAAGTTCACAGGTCACATCTATTACAGAGTCAAAAACCTTTACCTTATAATTTCTAACAATATTCAACAATTTTGGCTATTCGTCATTTTAGATTCATTTTTGAACAATTCTGACCGAAATTAAACAGATCATATTCTAATCCTTAACTTACTCCATATATAAAATTTGACTCTTCTAACTCAATTTGGTAAAAACAAAGTTTAATTATTTCACAAATATTCAAGTGTCCTTGGCCAATTACGAGAGAGCACTATAAACCTATATAACACATACACTTCCCCTCTCCCTCTCTCCCTTCCCATCTTCTCATTATATTAATTACTCTATCTTTTTTTTATTTTTTTTTTTTATTTTAATTTTTAATTCTAATTTTACTTTTAATTTATAATTTTAATTTTTAATTTTTACTTTAACTAATATAAACTTAAAAGGATACGGTAAAACAATTGTAATACCCGCCCATCTTTTGTAATTTATATTATTACAATAAAAGTAGTATTAATCTGCAAAAAAAAAAATTAAACGTATAATTTATACATTAGGTTACCCATTCCCAATCCCCCACCGCAACAGAACCCACCTTATGAAATTCCTTGCTGTGCTTTCCCCTCAAAGTCGTTTTTTGCTTTAATTTCTCTCCAAATTCATTTAAAAAGTTAAATTGAAATATGTTAATCACTTTGGCTCACTTCGTCATGTGACACTAAAATCGAAAATTTTCGATCTTTTGTTCACAATCACCACATTTTCAGAACCCCCGCTGCTTTTCCACTCTAGAATCATGTGTGAACGTGAATTTAGGATATAGTATAATTCTTATCCTAACTACTCATATGTGTTCATATTCACCAAATCTGAGCAATTTAAGGCTCCTCAAGTCTTCCTCAAAATGCATTCACCATTTTGTAGCCTTTATGGTGCAAATTTGAAGCCTCACATTCTGGTCCCCAACTAACTTCACAAACGAAGTTTCACTTTTCCACGTCAATTTGGTGAGGAAATAATGGCAGATTCAAGATATTCATGATTCAACACTTTCTCAAAAAGCTTTTTTTAATGTAACTCTTCTTTAAATGCACATAGGAGGTTGAAACTCGGATATTTTGGTGTCCTCGACTCACTCTTTTATATGAGTTTAAAAACGAAAATTTTGAGCAAATTGCCTTTTCTTCATCCTCACTCAAAATTTAAGCAAACCGCCATTTTGAAGTGGATCAAAAAAATTGAAAAGTATTTCTGCGCAATTTCACAAAGAGATTTTCACTAAATTTTGTGAAACGCGAAGTTATATAATCGCCTCTTCCGAGGATCTCTCTATTTCAAATGAGGTACGCTGCAATAGTTATCATTTTTAATTTAAAAATCAACTTAAAAAAATTCATTTTTCAAAATTATCTTTTTTTCTTAACGTCCAACCTATTCGAATGGATCACCGAAAGAGTCACGCCCTGGTGACAAATCTTGAAAACGCTGCAAAAATAATCTTCAGTACTGATAACAAGATTAATTTGGAAATGAATATTGTAATAAATTGATAAAAAAGTTATAAACAAGACAATCACATCAAAAATTACTTCACCTATGTTCATATAACGTTATCAAAAATATACATGACCACTTTTGTAGAATATTGATAAAAAGAAGCGAAACTAGCTCCCCACTGCCCTGCTCCATCTAAACATACTCACTTTGCAGTTACCACAATTTTAACTGATTTTTCACTTAATCAGATCCTTTTTACATTTAGAATTTTTTTGAAACTAGCATACCTTCGCCCTTCAAATATTTGAGTAGGCAAACCAAAACACACATATGCAATTTGAGTTGCTTCATCTGAGGTTTGCGGGTAGTGTGCCGAAAATAGAACACCATGCATTTCCACACAATAACATATAAATTTCAACTTGCTCAGTCAATGCTTACCTTATGGACGAGCTCAGTAAAATCACTTTTCTTTCGAGCAACATGCTAGAAAAAATTAACAAAAAAATATTTATTTTCAAATATTCTAATGTTATAGCCAATTGTAAATCTTCTGTTCTGGAATCCGATGATCTTCTGATTATTTGGTCTCTTGCTTCTTCAATTCTGCAAATTGATACCATTATATAGATTTAATTAAGAGACATACTAATGATCATATGAAAATATACCTTTCTTCGATGGAAGGATGGATAACAATTCCCTGGCCTTTGGCGGGAAACCTACTTTCGTAAAGCTCTCTAATAAAATTAAAAAACTCCACCTCGGTCTTTCCGTGTCGGGCTTCCACCTCTTCTAATATCTGTAATTTGTTTACACGATATCAATCTGCCCATCGTAATGACATTTAGAATATTCATGACTTACCTTGCAATAGAAATCATTCGCTTTCTGAGGAGAAAGAATACAATAAGATAAAGGTAACAATGCCGATTCCCCTTCCGGTTTGATTCGACGACAATACACGTATTTCCTTTGACCATCTTCGGTTGTAACGGTAACTGTGTAATATCGATTTTTATCACTATTCGCGGTTTTTCTTTCCGAATCGATACTCCATTCGTGAGCATCTGGGAAGCACAGATGTTCTATACACTGTGGCACATTCGTCTGTAACATTAAAAACACCACCAGTTACCTTGAAACCACGAGTAGTGTTTTCCTATTGAAATTTCACGTCCTATAAATTCAAGTGACGAAATTTTTTTTTTCAAAAATCGCAGTGTTACCAATTTTATACTAACATTGGCAGGATATTTCATTTTAATATAAGGCACTTTATTGTTCGACGAATCCAAATTTAAACCAATCAGCAACAAGCATTCGAATAAATGTTTATAGTCGGAACATTGCGCCAGTATGCTTAGCTGACGCGATATTCGTGAGGCGACTTTCTGCACGTATCCTTTGCGCAGCAACGTAACTTGATCGCATTGTTCTAAACGATACAGATAATTAAATGTAAATAGCGGCGAAATGGTGTTTCATGATTTTTTATCTTATCTAAGATCCAAAATAAATGGAAATTATGACGTAAAGGTTTTTAATCGTGGATACAATGTTACATAGAAAAATTGAAAAGAATAAATTATAACAATAGATGAAGCTTTTACGTCTCTTCAGAGAGCCCATAGATATATACCTGTATGTTTATCCTCTTTGTCTAAACCGTCTATTTCGTCTGTCGTCATTCCTAAGTCAGAATCGTTTCCGGAAGTAGCGTTTTTCATAGATTTACTGTACGCTTCGTTCATCCATAATTTTATCTGAAAAAAAAAAATTGTATTTTGTAATCGAACGTACGATTCGTTGGTATGAGTGACAGAGGAGCTGGTTACTTTATTTTCCATAGATGGGTCGGCTAATGCGTCTGGCTTTTTATCTTCGATCAAGGTCTTATCGAGTATATCTGCTATATCTCTAATGGCTTTTGTATCACGTGCTTTGCTCTCGTTTAAATGAGTCATTTCAGGAGAATTAATTATCGACTCGATCGGCGTCGACTGTTAACAATATGCAATAAGAAATTTAGTAATAAGAAACCTATAATGTTTTGTGTTTACTGTTTATTCGACTTTCATCGATATATTAAACAAAGAAAATACATTTGTTTTCAGGGATTTTAATTACTAATTACATGGTACTCACCATATAATATAAACTCGAGTCCATCGCATCTTCGTTGGGTGAGAGGGAATTTTTCAGCAGCTCGTTAGGATCTTCGTAGATATGATCTTCACTTTTACGCGTATTAATCGAAGCGTAAATAACGTCCGAATTGAAAATCGCGGTATTTTTCATCTCCGGCGAAACTTTACTCGAAAAAGATTTAGAGTATATCTCCGTATCATTCGATGATGCGCACTGCGACGCGCCGAAACACGACATACTGGTGTCAACCTTTCTAACATTTTGACCTTTGTCTATCACCTTCTCTTTGATCTCATTACGCCCTTCTAGCGGAAAAGCGTGTTCTCGATGTTTTAACAAAGCGTTTTCGATTTTTCGCAACATAATTTCCGATTCAGTCTTCGAACGAATTGGCTTCGGCATTTTCAAGCAATATTCGTCATTACGTTCTTCCCTGGGAGGGCTATTAATTTTACCGTAATCACCTAAAGTCTTATCACAGTCGTTTTTCGAACCATTTATCAAGCGATCCGAATTACTTGGTTTAGATGCGATGAACGTACGCGGTGGTTTCTTGGGTGGCGGCCCCGGAGGTAATGGGGAGCGTAGGACTCGCTTCAAAGTATCCGATAAGTCATCGGTAGTTACACCATTGACTACAGTATTTTGCGTCATATCGGGTGCAGATCTTTGTTTATGTATGGCACGATGTTCCACCTGATTAGGACTGGTTGGCTTGTTGAATTTATTTTTCGGCGATTTCTTTACCTTAGCGTATTGCGCAGATTGGTCGAATTTAGATGAATCGGGAGTTTGGTGGATGAATTGTTTTAATTCTGTGATGTTCTTCAATTTCAGAGCATTTATATCGATATGAGGTAGAGATTCGATTTTTGTCGGTTTGTTTTCCTTTATTTCTTCACCGAAAGATTCTTTTTTATCGACTCTAGTCGATGTGTCGTTATCCTTAAGTTGGTTGAATTGGTGCACGCGATTGGTAACTAAGGAATCGGCAGATTTACTGATGTAGTCGTGTTTTTCTACATTTTTTAAAGGCACTTTATCTTTTCGGAATGCTGGAGTACGTTTAATATTGGCACGATGACTAACATTGGTTTCCTTGGGAGCGGAAACTTTGGTGATAATTTTTACGGGTTTTGATTCGTTAGTGGTATTCATAGGTTCGTGAGTATAAGCATAATTTATACCCACGTGAGATCTGCCTTCGAATTTCTCCTTGATATTTTTCACGCGATTTTCATCCATAACATATTACCGAACGAACATTTTCTTAGAATAATAAATGTGGACTTACTTCGATGGTTAGTGACGTTTCTTCAGTTCACACCTTTGTACGACTTTTATGTATACACTCGTTTAGAGTTTCGAACGTAAATTCGAACGTTTGGATTTGCGTTAAAAAATAATTGTCAACAAAATTTCAATTTTTTGGAAGGGGCAGGATGTAAATAAACAAAGATTCGTTTCTTGTGATAAGCAATTTCAAAGAGGAATTTAGATTTTTGTTTACGGAAAATGCATTTTTACAGCATAAAAGAAATTTTTAAGCATAATTAACATTATGACTTTTTCTTTATTTTTTAGGACAATAAATAAAATACGTGAATCATTCTACAATTTCGTAAGTAGAAAGTTAAATGAGAATTTATTTGCACTAAAAGTACGAAATTGATGGAGTCGACAATAAAAATGTTTTATTTATTGGCTTTACGCATGTAAGTTTTAGCTTATGTTTTGTTTTTGTTTGCTTTTCCTCTTTCTCTTCCCTTTTTGGGCGTCCCCATAAACATGTCTGCGGATATTCAGATAATTCTCATGGTTCTTACTTTATTCATATTATTTGAAGTAAAATTGTAAATTTATTTCAGTAATTTAGTTTTTGATTTACTAATTTGTATACGAAATGTTTCCTCAAATTTGAATCGAAATATTTTCCTGAATTTATCCACAATTTATTTATGCCTTTGCCGCTCTTTTCATTTTGAAAACAGGTTGTTATCATACGCTATCAGCGAATTGATTATACGATACGCAAATTTTTTAGTTGAATAAAATATCATTTTAGTTAAATTTCAGATACCTTTATCAGACAAATCACATAAAATTTTGTTTAAAGTACTGCTGTTCTATTTCTATCAAACAGCATCATCATGGACGATGATTTCGACGATGATAAACCCTGGGAAGGGGATGCAGTCGATATGGAAGTAAGTTCTGATTAAAATTTCACCAGTTCTCTCCTCCATATTTGCGGTAAATATTAAATTTCCAATATGATTATTCAAACAGTCGGAAGATGGATTGGAAGAGAATCCACAAGTGGTATTGAGCGAATGCCTGGAAAAATTCAGCACTCCAGATTACATAATGGAACCTGGCATATTTTTACAACTCAAAAGGTTATTTCGAAAGTTTCTTCATCAAAATTAATTTCATTCGTTAGTAATACAAACATCCTATTTACAGGTATTTTCAAGCCGGTGGAAATCCAGAAACTGTCATCGATCTGTTATCCGATAACTACAAAGCTGTCGCTCAAATGACCAATTTGATTGCCGATTGGTTAATTTTAGCTGGTAAAGTATATGAGGAAAAAATCTATTTCTCTTATATAAGTTCATTGTTTCACGTATCTATCGCAATAGGTATGGAAATAACCGAGGTGCAAGCGATGGTGGAAAATCACTTGAAAGAAATGATTTTGAAATCATTTGATCCAAAGAAAGCTGATACTATTTTTACCGAAGAGGAAAGGTCAATGTCATATCCTGATGATTCAATGTAAAAATATAACAAATCTTCATCGTAATAATTATTCTATTTTTAGACACCTTCTTGGTTACCCGAAATGATAGAACATCCTACATGGCGTTCGTTGATTTATCGTTTAGCTGAAGAGTATCCAGACTGTTTGATGCTTAATTTTACCATAAAAGTTCGATATTTAATTTATTATTTCGTCGATAACGCATCAATTTTGGAAAATTTTGTAATAAATATGCCCTTTAGTTAATATCAGATGCTGGTTTCCAAGCTGAAATCACCAGTATATCTACTGCTGCTCAGCAGATGGAGGTGTTTTCCAGCGTTTTAAAAACATCCATTACAAATTTCCTGCAAGCTTCTCACGACGAACAAACCAAATATATTGAAGAATGCGCTGTATGTATTATCACCAAAGACCATTTATGTTGGAAAAACAAAGTTTTGATTTTTTTGATATTTTAATTTAGAAAATGGTCTGCCATGGACAACATACCTACGTTTACAGTTCAGTATTATTACAAGTTTTGTCAGCTGAGCATAAAGGAGGTATTAATATAAAAAGATTACAGCAAGAAATAACAAAGTGTGCCCAAAAAAAGTAATATTTATACTAATTTTTCGTTTAATTATCATTTTTTAAATTTTGTACTTCATATTGAAAATACATTGATTTTAGAAACGATATAACAGCCATCACTATGGCTTTAAATGGTGCCGCAAATTATCCTCAAGCTTGTCAAGCTCTTTCTTCTATGTTATCTCGTAATAGTTTAAATCCAGCTGATATCACGGTTTTATTTAGAAACTACTCTACAGCGGACCCTCCACCTATTGACCTCATTAGAATACCTCTGTTTCTTGGTATAGTAGTTTTTTATTTATAAATCGACACATTTTTGTTGGCAAAATAACAATATTTACTTACCATTTACATTACAGAATTATTGGTCGATAGTTTATTTAAACCTGGAGTGAAGTTAAACCCGGAACATAAACCTAAATATATTTATTTACTAGCATACGCTGCTAGCGTGTACGAAATATCTTCGAGCAAAAAGCCAGGAATGCGTAAAACAATAAATAAAGATGAATTGAAATCTACTACGCAGGCAATTGATAAGGTTCATACAATTTGTTATAATAATAAAGGTTCTACAGAACTTATCGCCGAGATTACAACATTATTTCAATACATAAGGTAACCGTTTCTCTTAGTCATTGTTTACTAATGACTTCATGTGTGCCAGTAATTTCGATAAACTACCAGAGTTTCGTTTTTAATCGATAGATTTCCAGTTGTATCCATCGGAATAATTCGATGGGTGGAATGTACAGTTATGGAACCGAGTTACTTCAAATTGTGTACAGAGCATACGCCCACTCATTTAGCTTTATTAGATGAAGTAGTAGCTTGTCATCCATTATTGCATTTAACTGTTCTTCGAATATTTATCGTGCTTTTTGAATCGAAACAGCACGATTTAGATGTATTGGTGCAGGTATGAACATTGAACTCCGTATACCATGATCATGGGTGGTAATTTATTGGTTGCATGCGTGCTTGAGAAAAAAGTTGAAAATAAAGCTATGTTAAGCGACAACTTGAGTATCCCCTAAAAAGATTAGATAACCTGTTTTCAGTGAAATGTTTAGCATTTAATTTTTTTTTTTTTTTTTGGAAGTGCTGTTTAGTAATACTTGTTGTTAATTTACAAATTTAGTCAACACTTTTTTAAACCATGCTTCTGATAACAACTATTAATTTACAGCCTACTTGATACTACGTATTCTAAATTTAACTTCTCAAGTGGTATTAGAAGGGATATGGTGGGGGGGGGGAGGTTTAAGACTTGATACTCTGTATGGTCTGTAGACATGAAGAGGTTAGCAACATTATTTGCAAACCTGAAGAAACCTCAATGAAAACTCAGCTTCAGTAATGCGGTATGGCTGCTTACATTTTTTTTTTTCGCTCTTACATAATGAAAATGTTTTTGTTTTTCTATCATGAAACGGGGCAAGAGGGGTCATTGTACTATTGAAGTTGTTAGTACTTTACTTGAACGTATTTTAAAAAAATTAAAATTGTCATCCATGACCACGATCATCATATTTTTAATGTTCTTGCAAAAGTATATTTAATTTAATTTTTTTTTTTTATTATCATTTGTTTTAGTTGGAAATTAGAAAAATGCTTTTAGACAGAATGGTAAATTTACTATGTTGCGGATGCGTGGTTCCGGTTGTCAAATACATTCAACAATGTTGGCAACGTGGAGACACTGATATTAGTTTAATTCGATATTTTGTTACTGAGGTGACTAAACAGTTCATTACATGTAGATTTATAATATATATCCATAGATAAACCCATCTACGATATATCTAAATAATTTTTAACGCATAAATTTATTCGTATAGGTGTTAGAAGCCATATCACCTCCGTATTCTGCCGAATTCGTTAACTTATTTTTGCCTATCGTGGAAAATGATGAAATTACTGGTACAATGAGATGCTGCGAAGGAGATACTGATCCAGTTTCTGAGTTTATAGGTTAGTTTGTGTATAACTGCTGAAATCAATTTATCAGATATTTTTCATATTTCAGCGTATTAATTTTTCTTATTTTTTGTTGCAGTTCATTGTAAAGGCATGATAATGTGATTCTAATTAAAATTCTTCCTAATGATTTCGTAGAAGATGAGGAACAGAGAGTAATGATTTTATTTTTATGTACTGAATTTTGATTTATTTAATGTTAGAAGATATCATGACTCGTGTATCTGTTTATAAGTTTATATTATGTAAATATCTGTTGTAAAATAAGTCATGTCTTCGTTGAATATTTTTAGTAAAAAATTTTCTAATGAATAAATGTATTTTTTATTTTTTGCAATTTTATTACTAAACGAATTTCTACGTGGAATTTAAGCAGATTAGGTTGTTCATTAGAGTCATTTATATTGAATTACACATATTGATAAATTTCAAATAATCAGGTTTTTTTGGGGGAGGGTTTGCTTTGAAGGTAGAAATATTTTATTTAGAAGCCAGCATGTTATTTTTCAATGCTACATCGGAGTTGAAAAAAATTAAATACTTTCCTCTTTGCCTTATCGTTGCATGATATGAAATCCACGCCAGAATTGAAAAAATAAAATAATAATCAATATGGATGTTTTCATTTTATATTTTCGATGAAAAACGAGTTTTATATTTTGAAGTTTTGCTTGACAAATTCTGTTCCTCACCGTTTCACACTTGATTCTTAGTATCTACCTACTCAATTTCCCTACTAGGTTCCTAATGAAAAAGATAACCATGAACCCAGGAATAGTTTTTGATGCATAAATTAGATATGGGTGTATGGATGCGAATCATGCGAATGTAAATGTATAAGTCATAAATAAATAAGAATGAAAACAATAAACGTTTTATTCAGTTCTGTAAAACACAAATTCTTTTAAAAATTGAAATTAAAAAGATACAACTTCACTAATACTCGAACTCTCATGTACTTAAATGAACACCAGTGAATAAATCTACTCAGTGTTTTTCCCTTAGATCTAAACTGGGGACACCAGCGTACAACTTATCAGTAAAGTAGAAATTTTTTACATAAATATACGGTAGTGGTAACGACCTATCGTTATTATCACGAGTATTTTCATTAGCAGAAGAAAAATCACGAACCGGTTCCG
Organism: Phenacoccus solenopsis; assembly: GCA_009761765.1. Classification (NCBI taxonomy): domain Eukaryota; kingdom Metazoa; phylum Arthropoda; class Insecta; order Hemiptera; family Pseudococcidae; genus Phenacoccus; species Phenacoccus solenopsis. The sequence goes on along the minus strand of VFXL01000512.1, from coordinate 58,685 downwards.
CATAACGAGGATTTACTTTATGAGTGTTGGTATTATACACTTTTTTCGATAAGTGCGAATAAGCTGTGTTGTCATTGTCTAGGAAATCGTCGCGTAAATGAAAACGTACTTGAGTCATATTATTAGAACTTCCAGCGGTTTCATTCTCCATCGAATCCTGCAACGTATTTCTCCAGTATTCGATTGCGTGTAGAATAAACTTGAGTTTTGGTGAGTCCGGTAGTTTTGTAGTGTTATCTTCGTTGGATAAAATATGGCGTATTTCATCAGCCGAAGGGAGAGTTAGCTTCTTCAAAATATCGGTTATCTTTAGATTTTCTAAATCTAGCGAATCTTCGCCGAATAGCTCTTCGGAAAGCGCTGAACCGAGAATGCTTAGAAGAGTTGATGTGATGAACTGAAATGAAAATTGTGCTTATGATCCAAATATAAAAGATCTGTTAGGTGTTTATTTGCGTGAAAATCATACTCACCATGTTTTTCCACATTTTGCACGAACGAATTTGTTTTTAAACTTTTGAACACCATGAACTGAAATTCAACGTTGTTTTAACAACTGATTTTCAAACGGTCATTAGTAATATAATTATACACTCGGCAGCGAACCCTTGGTATATATAGTTTTAACGTCATTATTAAATGACGTATCAATAGAACCACCTCGTAATAAAAGGCATAAAAGCGCAATAATAGCTTTCGTATTTCATAACACCTTTCTTTCAATTGTATTACGTATTTGTGAAAAAGTTTCCACCAATCCATTGATTGCAGTGTAAGTGAAATTGAAATTTTGTAGGTGAGCCTATATTCGCTTTGCAAAATTATATTTCCGTTTCACTATACACCTACTTCAAAAGAAGTTTTTTTATTGTATTTGGTAGTATTAGGTACTTTCATTGTATATAAATTGAGTTTTAGAGAATGTTTCAAGGCTACGATTATTATTTCAAATTTCAGTTCCTTGTTTTCATTAGCTCTTTCACGTAGTTAATTGTGAACCTTTAAATTTTACGTTAAAATTTTACTCTCTTTTTTCACTTGCGATAAAGTTCTATCGAGTATTTTGAAAGGAAAGTATTTGTAGGAATCATATCCCTCCTATTCTTGTTCCGAGATGTAACTTACTGTTGTATGGATATGTACTGACTGATTCCTGAATGTATAGGTTGCACTACCAAAATATATGTGTAGGTAAATGCATACCTACCAATATAAGGCTCTGCCGACAATAATTATGATTACCTATCATAGAAGATTATTTGGCCTGCAGAGAAGTAAACGTAGGTGCACGTTTTATTCGCACTGATTTAATTCCAGCGTAACAAAATACGCAAGAATAATAAAAATTGCGATACAATGTTGTCTAATTTTTCATGAATGTTTGTAAACCAATCAAAACATTGTATGTATTTCTTCTTTTCTAATATACCTTCTTAGAGATAATTTCAAAGTTGGAACTACGTAAAAGTTTCCTATACTTATTTTTAAAATCCGCTTCTGGGATAATTTTTTTTTTATTAGAAATCCAAGTTTTTTAAACAAGAAACAAAAAAATAAAGAATTTTTGTTGGAAACAAAATGGAAAAAATAGAATTTTTTTGAAAATATTTATGAGTTTATTTAAAAAATTTTTTCTACTTCAACATTTTCAGTTTTTTTTTGGGGTGGGGGAATTTTATTATCTACTCGTTGAACATTTTTGCATTTTTAGATAGTTTATATTTTTGCATATTTTTTTCAATTTCGGACATCGATTTCATTTGAAATTTAAAAAAAAAAATGAAAAGAGTAAAATATAATAGTTTCATCTTTTAATAATTTTTGTTTCCATTTTTGAACGTTTCTATAATGTTTGAGCATTCGCCAGTATTTTAATTTAAATTAATTTTATTTTCAATATCAATAATTCAAATTTCAACGACAAAAATTTCATAATTTCTAATTTCATTTTTTCAATATTTTTTCTTCTAAACATTTGTTATAACTCTTAAATGTTTCTTTCCCATTTTTTATAATTTCTCAAGTCATAGATATTCTTTTTCATTTTTTTTTTGGAAAAAAAAATTCCAGATCAAATTTTTCCTATCCTATTGAGACAATCAACACCCAGAACAATTCAATAAATTTACCTACATCTATAACCCTTAAAAAATTGCTGTGTAATGCTTTTTATGATTAATTTTTTAGTAAAAGACAGCACAAAAAATTGATAATTTCATTTATTTTTTAGGGGAACGGGCCTTTCGACCACTCTGTACCACAACCCTGAAAAATGAACTACCTATTTTCACCTATTTCACAAGGTCAAGTTGTCAACGTTACTTGAACATATTCGATAATTGAGACTTCCGGCGGCAAAAGTGACTATCTCCACTTATGATAAAAATTGAGTTAATCACACTATATTACAGTTTTTTTAACGCCGGATCGACTAGACATTCGAAAATCATTTATTTTCCAGCGAAAAAATCTTGCAAAAACAACCTTTTGCGGCAAAAGTAACCATTTCCATTTTAACCAATCAAAACCCATCATAAACATTATGTCACATTAACATATTGAAATCTGGTTATTTGTGCCGTATTCGAGAGTTTTTTTTGTGTTTTCGATTGAATTAAATTCCGGAAGGAAATGAATGAGATTAATCTGTACCTAAATAGTAAATATCCAAAACAAATCCATAACTGAGATGTTTATTTTAGCCCACAATGTGATTTTTATTTTTATTCTTAAAAAAGGAATTTTTTTATGGAAAAATTCGTTTTTAAATGAGTAAAATGAAATTTTAAGGAAAAGTATCAAGCATAAAATAATTATTATGTTTAATTCGAGATTTTTTACATAACCGCGTTTATCTATTTAACGCAAGAAATACAGTTTTGTGAAAGACCTCGAATTAAAGATAATAATTATTTTATGCTTGATACTTTTCCTTCAAATTTTATTTTAGTCATTTAAATTCAACGTTCGAATTTATTAGCGGATATCAAACTAACTGAATAATTTTGTTACTTATTTTTTTTAATCATTTTGCCCTCAATTTTTTTCTCAAAAAGTTGGTGTTCAATTTTTTTCATTTCAACTGAGTGTGATTTTTATTTTTAAAAGATTTAATAGAAAAATCCATTTTCCATTAAATCTCATTTTACTTACTTAAAAACAGTTTTTTGTACATTTCACGTAAAAATACTTACGACTTTTCCGCGGCAAACGTGACTATCTCCATGATTCCGCGACAAAGGTGACCATCTCCATTTTTCAACATGAAGTTGGGGAAAATAATGACCCTTACAAATTCTAAGAGGATTTGAGACGTCTTCTGGAATTCTTACCAACAGATAAAAACTAAAATTACCCAAAATATAACATGAAATGATATTAAATTAGTTTTTTGAAATTTACTCAAAACTTCTTAGAATGGAGATAGTCACTTTCACCGTGGGATGCCTTAATTATAATAATCAGGGAGCGGATAAATATGCTCTAATAAAAAGCTAAAATATGCGCTAAAAAAATGACCCAATATGGGTGTCATTTTAAAGTACTCGGCGAGGTGAATCTCATTGTAACAATAAAATTTAAAAAAAGTGATCGTAGAAAAACTTTACTGCCCAAAATTTAATTTTTAATAATAAGGATTTATTGATGCTGAAAATTGTTAAAAAACCAAATTATCAAATATGTTTGAAGAATTTCGATTTTGTTGAAGAGTAAAATATCAAAAAAATACGAAAATATGCGCTAAAAATCGAAAAAACGGAAAAATATGCGCTAACAAATATGTCTCGTTTTGCTCAGAATAACTTGAAACGTAAAAATAACTTAAATATACCGCTTCTTACTCAACACAGACAAATATGCTATTTCATAGAAATCCGTTCCCTGGTAATAATACATGTATGCACAATTTATATTTCATTTATTCGTATGGATATACATACTCGTATATCTACACTATTAAACTATATGATTATGTTGATGAAAATTAATTTCTCGATATGTCTGCGAACTAGTCATTTTCTAAAAGTATAATGGCTAATTGATGAGAATATTGAGCTACCTTCCTATTCAATACCAATTCATATTGCATAAAACACATACGGTGCATTGAGATTACGTCTATCAACACGTAATAATAAAATCCTGTATTACCAATAAACTATGTACTAAACTCTCTAGAGATTTTTTTTATTGTAACGACTGTATAAATGGAATGATTAATTCCGAAACAACATACGTATATACTTATAGCTCTAGAAATTATCGAACTGAAGCAGTATACATCTATTAATAATTTAAAAATGAAAATTTAATCAACAGATTATAAGAATTAAATTTTGGAAATTGCGCGGATTAGATTGGTATATCTATATCGTTCCTATATCTTCAGTGAGATAAAAAATTTATTCGAAAGTTTTTAAATGTATTGGAAGTGCTATTTAATTAACAAAAAAGTGAAAATAGTTTGCAAAGCATTAGGTTATATTTTGGGTATTTTCCTTGTTTTATGTTTTGATGCACCATTTTACCTCTTTCATAGCGGTGAGTAATGTTTAGATATAATAATTATGGTATATTTGTTTTTCTCGGCCAGTATTTTTTCAACGTACCTAAATCATTTGTTGATGCTCTCATTTGAGTCATTCATTTATATGAGCTATTAGCCATTATAGGTACACTGCGTTATTACTCAACCCTCACTCAAAGAATTATAAAGAAGTACAAAATTATATGAAAGGTAGAAGTTCGCTTAAAAGATAGTTGTTTTGTTTTGGTTCTTCTGGTCTACTATTCTGCGACCGTTTCAAGTCTATTCTGCTCTGTTCAAAACTTTTCCGTTTTTTTTTTTTTACTTTGTTCTGGTATTTTTTCGTTTGTTTTGTTCTGTTCTGATATTCTCTCACTATATAGCTCACCACGCAATATTATATCGGTACGGGATGTGCACGAAGTATGTTTGACACTCTTTTTCTTCATCATGATTTAGGCGTGGTAACCAATGCCGAACAAAACTTCTGGAATGAGCAATAGTAATAATAAAAAGACATAATTATGATGAGCGAATACCCGAACACAACAAACAATGTTATGAGCTTTTCGAACAAATTTGTCTGTTGCGGATACTTTGAACAATATAAAACATCGAATCTATTGCTCTAAAACTTTATCTAATTAGACAGGGAAAAAACTAGATATATGAATTTTTGAAGAATCAAAAATGTGTTAATTTGTTCATGATTTCGTATTGATGATGTGATGATCATGAGAATTCATTCAGTTTTTTGGTGATGTAAAATTCAAGTACTAATGCAGTTTCAACGATTTTTAATGATAAATCATGATAAATAAAAAATTTAAAAAAAAAATAAGCCCAAACATAATACCCATCTCATGCTGGTAGCCTAAAACAAAATGGAAAAGTACTGAAATAAAAACGGAAAAGTGCAGAATGAAATGAAAGAGAACATAATCACAACTGATCAAAATGAAGAAATAACGAAACAGAACAAAATGGAATGGAATAAAACTAAAAGGTCTTTTAAACTGCACAGAACTAAATAGAGCAAAAAATCCAAAAATAACGAGAACAATAACGAAAGGATTAGCTTTGAAAGAAAAACGAACATTTTTTATTAGTGTACCTAACTGTGTGTATTGGTAACTACTTTTTTATTCATTTGAGTGAGGGCTAACTGTAAATGTTCATAATTCTATTTTCAAAATGAAAACGCCCGGCGTTCATTGATTTATCTCTTTATTAAAAAAAAAAAAAAAAGTCTCATTGAAAAATGAAAAACAATCAAATGGTAATAATATTTATTTATTGACAAGTTTTTCATTTTTACCAACTTAAACGATTCATTTTCATAGCGGCCTAGGGGGCCATTGCCCAATCACTAATTAATGCGTGAATCCGTTCTTGTACCTTCATTGATAGAGAGTTCTGGAAAAATCATGCCTTCAGACTTACTTCATTTTATTACTTTCATTTCTTAAGCATTGGTAATAAGGTGGTAAGAGATATCGGTATTTTATATCTTCTTAATTTTTCTTTACTTTAGGGCAAATACACTTGGCCGCAGTGAAAGCAGGGAATATAATAAATGAGAAAATACCAGATAAATTAGAAGAGACTCAAGCCCAGAGTTTAATGAAATATGCTGGAGATCCGCATTCGGATGAAAAAGCATTTGTAATTAAGAAATCAGATTTTTCACCTCCAAACAAAGGTAACTTAAATCTATTCCACTACCTATATGATCTAATACTGATCATCAATCTTATCATAAAAGACTCCTTGAATGCAATAATAAAGATGATATTCTCGATAAAATACTCCTATTCTTCATTTCACCATTTCAATAGGAGACTACCGCGAAATCAAGGTAGTAGCAGGACATCTAGACTCAAGTTCCGAATATACATACGAGAAAAAGGAGCATGACGACGAAGAATACGACGCAGAGGAATATGTAAATGACCAAAAAGAAGATGACAAATATTCAGAATCGCCAGAAGATGAAGAATCAAAAAAATCGTTTCTAAAGCCGAATCCGAGTCTTGCCAAACTTCGTTACTTTTTTTCAATCTATAACTATGTTCGAGGCCTTATTCCTGCAAGTAATTGCAACTCTAATTTACCTTCTCATGTTATCATACTGTCAAACATAACTGAAAAACATTCATTTAATCTCAAATCTTTTCTTTCGTAGATGACAAAGAACACGAAGGTTGGCGCAAAAATGTCAGCCGCAGAACCCTTGATTATCTGAACCCAACGGCTGATACTGCGCGTTCCTACATTCCCAAGTCGTACTGCTCGCAGAAAAAACCTTTCATCTTGATAATCATTTGCTCTAATCCAAAAAATCTTGTACCACGACAAGCGATTCGGCAGACATGGGGTTATGCAGCTCCCGAATATAATATCGCTATATTTTTCCTAGTTGGCAAAAGTTCTGAATCATCTATAAATGTAACTTCTCAAGATATCTCATTTTTAACTATGTACGAAAGAGGTAATGGTTGTTTTGCATAGAATTTACGACATACTACGTTCTTTTCACTAGGAAAAAGTGAAGCAAGAAAATAATTTACATCGGGATCTCATAATTGAAAATTTTAAAGATTCGTATAATAATTTAACATTGAAATCTATATTGATGTTGAAATGGGTGGAGAAATACTGCAACCAAGTGCCATTCGTGATGAAAGCGGATGACGATATTTACGTGAATCTAGAAAATTTGAACAAATATACCATCAATGCTCAGAAAAAGAATGACAGTAGAAAATTTCTGGTCGGTAGAATTGTAAGCAATGCATCTCCCTATAGAGACCCTAAGCATAAATGGTAGGTAAGTACTACATGTACTGTGCGTTCGATTGAACCCATCAAAAACGAAGTTATAAATTTCTTAGTTCAATAAAATACTATTCATATTACATCACTTAATCACTGGCTATAGAGTATTTATAATAACTGGTCTATGTTCTAATTGGTCATATGTTACGTGCGTAATGACCAATCATAAGTCATAACGCTAGAATGTGATAAAATGTAGGTAGTTTCATTTCTACCTTCCTAAATAATATCGTTCAGTTTTCAGTGAACGACTAAAATTCGTTTATGATTTGAATCATCAGCTGATTTGTGCTTTTATTTTACGAGTTTGTCGAGGTAAATTTACCACATTCCAACTTGCTGATTGGTTGTTAACAGGTGTGACGTATGACTAATTAGAACATAGACCAGTCATTATAAATACTCTATATTAAATACGCTTTGATTCGTTGTGAAAATAAAAATCAGTGTTACCAACAAGTTATATCAACTGAGTTGTTTGAAAAGAAATTTAACGCTGTATTAGTAATGAGTTCAATCGGACACATGGTACATGCATTACATTTCTTAATGAACTTCCAACTAATTTATAATATGTAACAATGAATAGATGTCTATATTATTTGCAAAATATAATTATTACAGGTACGTGCCATTTTATATGTACCCGTGGGACTATTTTCCTAATTATACACACGGTGTTGCATACATGATGTCGAAAAAAGTAGCTGCAAAATTATATAAACAAAGTTTGAAAATGAAATTTATTCATTTAGAAGATGTATTCATCACCGGTAAGTTGCACTCATTTACCTACGATTCACATAGGTATACTAAGTATCAGATGTCAACGAACTTGAATAACATTACACGCCTCATCAAATTTCAGGTCAAGTCTTGTTTCTGAAAAGTTATCTCGCTATATGAAGTGAAAGAGGCCGCTGTCAGATTCCGCAAAGTATCATTTCCGAGTTGGGGGGAGAGAGGCAACTTTTTGATCGATTTGTACTTTTTCAAGAAAAAAATTAAAAAAAAAAAACATTTACGTTGCTCGGATGGAAATGATGACTGAAAAATTGGAAAAGTTATCTCAAAATCTTTGTCCAGAAAAATTTTAATAATTTTTTTTTAAATTTATGATAAATTTTATGAGCATAAATTTCTTTTGACAATTTTTTTTTCATTCTTTTTTAATAAACAAATCAGAAATATCGATTGAAAAAGTATTTATGAATTTCAGATCGAAATGGCGATTACATCATTTGAAAGAGTATAAAATTGTGAACCGAAAATCACAATCCCCGGGATCATTTCTTTGCCTTAAAGAGGAACTAAACAAAATTAAAAAATTAAATATCGAATTCCCCCACCTCCCAAAAAATAATTGGATATTTTTTAATTTAATAAATATTAACATTACAGATGAAAAAATAATATATTACATAAATATTTTTAAATAATATAACATTTTCTTAAATTTTATACTTAAAATATCTTAAACTTCAATCATATAATATGGGGTATGGATTGGTAATAATTACTAATATTATTAAACCCGTTGTCAAGATTTTTTATTGAATGGCTTTCGAGTAGTTATACGAAGTGGTAGTTATGCGCATGCGCAAACTGTATAAGCAACTTCCCTCACTCTCGTGCTTGTAAAACGCAACGTGTTACGGTGTTACGCCAATAGCGCATGCGCATAACGCTCTGATCGCACATATACCCGCAATAATGTTGGCCCATTAGGTTTATACTTTATAGTTTGCACAGCGGCTACTAGGAAAGAGCACATTAAAATTTTTATTTTTTTTGTAGATAACAATGTTTCAAGTTGTAATTTAAAGTGTAATTCATTTTGTTTTCTCAGAAGCGTAATTACATGTTTTTTCAGTACGTGATTTCACGCTCCATTCATGTTATCGTAATTGCCATTTCGAAGAAAAAGATTTAATTCGATTTTTATCTCTATTCGGTCGTAAAATTGCAAAAAACGCAAAAATTACAAACGTAAAATTCTAGTTTCTCTCTAAATCAAAGAAATTGGTGGGAAAGGTGTTTGTCTCGATGCATAATTTTATGTCCTTTTAAATAACGTAATCGCCATTTCAATTTTCAGTCAATCGGTAATTATACATTTTCAATTGACATTTCTCATTTTTTTTTTATCAGAAAATCGAAAAATGAAATTTGTACATTCATAAACCAAACATAAATTATCAAAAAAAATTGTAATTTTTGAGATTCTCTTCTCACTTTTGTAGTCGCCATCTAGATCCGAACAATGCGAGTATTTTTTTTTTAATTTCTGATCATTGGAAAATTTGCCCTCCTCCCCCATCAGAAAAAATCACACTTCGAAGGGTCTGTTAGCAGAACCCCGCGAATATCTCGCACCCCTTTTTCATGTCATATAGATAACTTTTCATTAGAACAAGACTCTACTTGAAATTCGTCAAGTAGGTACAATAATTGTATGTGGTATAGTGTTATAATTGCGAATAAGTGAAATGGATATTAATCCATCCTTCAACAAATGTTTTCAAGGTATATGCGCCAAAGCAGCCAAATTAACTCCAATAGATCAGAAAGAATTTCACTTCCATACTAATGCGAATATTGCATGTGGTAGCCCGAATTTCACCAAATTAATCATTCTAGCCCATCATGTTTCACCTATTCAAATGTATAGATTGCATTGGGAAGCCTTGAGGTGTTCAGCAATAAGAATATAATGTGTGCTATCGCTATAATTGTTTATTCAATTATTTTTGCATGATTGCAGTTCAACGTATCGCTTAATAATTTTATTACCTACTTATAAATTAAAAGTTTTATGTTTCTAATGTATCGAAATAATGTTTATTGATGAAATCCATTAATAAAATAGGAATCAAAATATGTATCTACTTTATTTCGTTACACATTTGATGCAATATGAATAATCACATTTTTTTTAAGCTGAGTTTTCAATAAAAGCAATAGCTATTACAACGTAAAAATGTGGAAAGGAGGATTCGGAAGGGGATCTTTATAGTGTTGCATTTCATACAATTCGTAATTTATGATAAATGTCCGAATTTTTCTTTACATACCTATATATAAATTATATATTAATTTACACCATGTAAATGTATTACACATTTTGTACTTATTACAAACATTACAGTACTGTCGTGAAAATTAAGATACGGAACCACGTTGAACTTATGGTAGGTAGTCCTGTTACGACAGGTCGCTATCATGACAGTACTGTCACCGTTATGCAACGAGCATTTATTATGAATAAGAACGAAAATTGCGAAAAGAGACAATTATTTTTCCAACATGAGAAACCATTCGCATTATAACTGAGACTACGTTTAGTGTATGGAGTTGAATTTTCTCGTATATGCATTTCGAATTACCTACTTAACATGTCCATTTTACCACTCCTCGTCGTTTTTGATTTGGGTAAGTCATTTCGTGAATTTGTACTCATTGACTTCCCAGTCAATGACGAAAAATTGTGAATGCAAATTCTATGCCAGTAATTCGTTGACTTTCTCCAGACTATACCCTGTGGCCATTTTCAGTTGATGATACTAGCTACGTTACACCGCCATATTCAAAAAACAAGTAACCTATGTAAAAATTTATTAATTTCTTACGCATCAGTAATTCCATATAAAATCAAAAATGAATTTTTCAGAGCTGGCAAGGTTGTTGATGCACACGGTAGAGTGATCGAATATTACAAAGATTCTTTGAAGATCTTGGAGAAATTACAAAAAGATAGCATTCAGATTGCCATAGCTTCAGATACTTCCAAAATTTCAAGAGCTAATCGACTACTACAGTTATTTGATTGGGATAAATACATTAGTTACAAACAAATTCATCCTGGATCTAAAATACGACATTTTAAACGGTAAGTTCAAATAACAGAGAATTTTTCTGCACCCTTTTAGATTATTTTGAAATGATTTACGCAGCGATATTAAATATTCCAAAATAAAAAATAAAAAACCTTTTGCAAATGAATTTTAGAATTAAGAACGATTCGGGAGTCGACTATTCCCAAATGATATTTTTCGACGATGAATATAAAAATATCAAGGATGTAGAATCATTGGGAGTATATTCTGTATTGGTCCCGAACGGAATGAATTTACAACTGTTGGATGATTCGTTGAGAAAATTCCAGCAAAAACGAAACAGTGAGCTCGTATACAGCGAATACATCAACGCATAACTTACACTATGATAATATCTCATTAAACCACAAATCATGAATAGAGCAAGTCAAATTACATAAATGTATTGTGTTTATCTGCTGAAAAAATTTTAAGGGGCTAGGGTATACATATTTTTATTGAATTTATTATTATAACATTTATTTGATTGATTAATAAAATGTTTAATTGAATGGAATATTATTATTTAATTTTTATTGAAAATGCGATTTTTTTTTCAACTTGAAAAAATTTGAATTGTGCGCATAATGTAATGTTAAATTTCCCTACCTTTGGGTTGAAAAAAACCCCATTTAGGGGGGGTGGAGGACAATTTCAATCGATGGGAAGTAGAGGAGATACTCATATAAATATAGAAAAAAAAAAAAATTCAATTGTAGCGTAATTCTTCAAAAAAAACATCGATTACAGAAATATGGACATTTTCAGAGAATTACCCATTATCACATCTATGCGATATTTTGAGTCATCCATGCGGTGATTATGAATTATGATAAGTATCCTTCAAATTTCACAATATCATACTTTGAAATTATTATGACTTCGCCATGAGAAAATGTTTGCTAATTATACAAAATAGATAGGTACATACGTATCATTAATCACGTATATTCCCGTTTACTGTTTATCTTTTACCAAAACTCGTTAATTAGATTAATTAGTTTTATAATAAATTTAAACTAAATAATCGACAGCACTTGATACTAGGGAAATTAATATCGAACATCAAAATGATTTAAATACATTAAGATGAAATTTACGATATTTGATTTGATCCTTCAAAAAACAATTTCATTTTAAATTTACTGTCTTACAATTTTTTTCAAATAATTTATTCCGACCACAAAAAGAAAAATTAAAATTATATACCTACTATAAGAAGCTAGTTGAAGAAAATAAAAATTCCCATTTACTGTTTATCTTTTACCAAAACTCGTTAATATGAAGTTTTTCATTTCTAACATAAGATAAGCTGCCTTGATAGATCAGACGTTTTTTTTCCACAATCGCTCCCTCTATATTTACATCACATTAAGAAAGTTGAAAGTTTCATATGTCAGGGTGCTTGATCTTATAATAATCATACAGGTGTTTTTTCATTGAACTTAACTGAGCCATTAGACTCCTCAATATTTGTACCTATGACAATCATATTGGGTCAATTTTCGACAAAATCAAACGGTTTTATACTTTTCATTTTCTCTTTCCAAATCGAGTCAGAGCAATATTAAGTACAATCATAGATTAATCATACATATAGATAGCCCACTGTACGTTAAATTTTTATCACTCTAAACTGGAGATGGAATCATTTTTTGCTAATATCTAGGGAACAATTCAAGATAAAGGGCTCGCAAATGGCTCATTTTGAAGAAATCGAGATGCAAAATGATTCAATTTTTCTAAAGTTACTGTTGTCGATTTACTTTTGGAATCAATTTCATAAAAATATTTTTTACTTTACTATGAATTTCTTGAATTTTCTCAAAAAATGAATCAAGGGCAATTGTTTTTTATTAATGTACATATTCAGAATTCTATGCTGTTTGGAATGAGCTACTCTTAAACATTCTATCCGTATTTTTTTTGGGATATTTGCAAAAAAACAAGCAAAAAATCAAATTTATTTTTAGTACTGGAGCTCATTCACAGAGGGCATTCTGAAAAATGAATTAGTTTTATTAAAATAACTAAAGACTAACATCGATGACAATATATTTTTCTAGTATAAAATGTCAAGTTCTTTCGAATGAGTTGTTTCCGAACACTCTAACTCAATTTTTATCCTAGATATTAATAAAAAACTTTCTAGTTCCTTTTTCAACATTTATGAGTGATGAATTCATATAGGTATACCGGTGTGCTATCTATGTATGGTTAAGCTATGGTAAAATATTCTTTTAGGTGTATGATTCAAGATATGATTCCAATAGCAATAAGCCTTTTGTATTTTTTGAATCAAAACCTCTATAACGTAACCCGTATAACATTCTATAGCAATATGATAGCATATTTATGCATATCAATATTAATGGTATATCAAAATTATTGCTTGAGAGAGTTTTAAAATATAATTAATGATCTCTTCAATTCATGAATATTATCTCCGATTTATGCATCGGTATAGCAACGATTTATATTTATACGGCATGGAATTATGTTTCAATAGGTTATCTTTTTTTACCAACCATTTTTTTTCATTACGCATCCTAAATGTATGAACGGTTTTAAAGTTGTTTTCGGATTTGTAAAAATATAGATATTCAACTTTAGGCAACATTGACTCAAAGAGAGAGAATTACTCAGAAATATTGTGGTTTTGAATTGAAGGGGACATTATTACGAATAAATCGAGCCCTTATCAACCACTTTGGATATCGTACAAAAAATGTTATTAAACAAAATATGTTGTCAAATAAGCACAAAGTTTTGCAAACCCTGAAGTATCTCGAATCAGTTTTGCAATTGATCACAAAAATATGATGACAGTTAATTTGTGTGGTGAGGAAGACATTGTACTTCTGATTTTACATCATCAGCAAAAATTTTATGTCTTTTAGTGTCCACTGTTTCGCAGTTTTCCTAGTCTGGTATTCGTATATCTATAATACTAATATGACCGAGTAAGCTAAAATTAATTCAAATTTCCGCTTTCCAAGTGAGTTATTTGTATATGGAAAAGAATTGAATTGAAAAATGTCCGTTGTATGAGAAATTAATTAAATCAGAAAATTTCACGAATCGTCCATCATCTCACCAATGTACTAAAAACGATTTATTTTTTATGAAGATGTGTTTCAAGCGAAGAAGTTGAATAGTACATGATAATATGCACAATTTCTCCTCCGTTTTAGCTGTCAGAAATATTGTATTACCATTTTATATCAAACAAAATTCATTTTCAGTCTATTTTTATTTTTTAAATAACTTACCCATCCATATCCATTATTTTAAAGGATCATCAGGAAGATATCTAATACATGGAATTAGTTACGACACGAATTTTTTACACACAAGTATTTTATCACTTTCAGCAAAATATCAAGAATATTATATGAATTATGAATAAATCTTTCAAAATGGTTAAAATCCTAAAATTATAGCATTCGTAGCTCAATAGGTAGGTATAGGTACGTAAAAAAATTAGAAAATTGTTTCCACTCATAACATAGATGGCATTTCCAGGGTAATTTTCAACTTCTTTCGCTTCCTTTTCTGAACACACTATGATGATATCATTGGTGCTTTATAAGCTAATTGCGAAGCTTATGATTTTGTCGTTCAGCAAATAGGTGGGTTTTATTCTCGTATCTCTGTTTGCATTGTACTTACACTGCGTTATTTTATTTCACTTATCTCTGTGCAGGTTATCTTTATCACGATATCCCACTTAGTAACATGAACATGAAAGATATGTTTTTGTAAAGTACATACAACTTATACCTACACGCATTTCGGGTATTGTGTAGACGGTGTTGAAGTATAATCATTGAATAACTAACAAATCAATTGCAGTATTTTATTAATGTCGTGATGGTGCAATTCGATAACTTTTTCTTTCTATATAAACATGCATTGGTATTTCCTTCTCAAGCGAAGGTTAGTATCAAATTTATTCGATATTATATATGTAGGTTTTTGAATCTCTGGACTTTAACAAATTAAATGAGCAGAATATCCTTACTTTTCTTTACTAAAAATTTCAAATGTATACGAATTTATGAAATATAGGTATTTAACAATTTGTTCGCGACATTATGAAATATAATGGGAATAAATGGGTACCTAATTTATATTCTTTTTCGTAGATTTTTTGTCGAATTAAATAATAATAATAATCTAAGAAGGAAAAGGAATGGTTAGACTGCTATGGCATGTATACTGTAAGGTTGAAATAGAGTTTAGGGGTGACAGCTTTCATTAATTTGAAACACATTTTTAAACATTATTTTAGAACCTCGAGAATTAAATTGAACAACTTATACTTCGATTGCGAATCTGCATTTGGTGAATAAGTATACCTATTTGAGAAGCTTCAAATATTATTAAAATAAATACTTATTAAAAAATGATTCAGTTCCTCTCTACTTACTTGCGATGAATTATTATTAATTTGATCAGTATAATATTTATATGAAATAAAATGATAAATGAAATAAATACGATAGTTAGAATAGTCTCCTCATCTCCAAATTGTCAATGAAGGGTCCCCACGATAAACACCACACGTATTGTATGCAATACCTCTACAATCAACTCCTGAAGTAATTCGATTATAAGTAGTAAGTACCTCTACCTATGTGTTCCATAGCTCAGATGTAGAATAAATAAGGCAATTTCTTCATTTCATGCATATCTATACTTATTCACTATTTAACGCTTCTTAGATGGAAAATCCATCAATGGATTATCTCCACAGTTGACCGTACTAATTTCTTTATAATTTTGAATATAATTTAGGTGTATTTCTAAAGTAATTACGAAAACTTTACCTATTTACCTGAAATCTACATTCAAAAATTTTTTCAGGAAATTGTTTATGCCTTTCATAATTCCCATAGATTGTTGAAATCATTCATTTACTTTCTTTTCATCTCATGCGTAATATTTTTCACGATCTATTATTATCAGACAACATTGGAGTACAAAAATTTGTTGGAGTTTTACTCTAATTTAAAATTTAACAGGACTTACCAAAGTAAGTTGTTCATACATACTCGAGTTGATGGCTAGCTAAATTATTAATTACGCCGTAACATTGCATATTGCTAACTTCAATTACTCTCTAACAGATTTTCAAATTGAAGAGCAAGAAATTCAAAATGGTTATTTAGTCTGGAGCTCAACTTGTCGCATTCCAGACGTAGATCCTTATCACGAATCTATAAGGAAATTTATTTTCAAATGGAACAAAGTAGTTTGTTCAACTAAGCAGCCCCTTACACAGTTATCCTACAATTCTGTCACACAAGAACACAGTATTGAAATACGTAAGGATTCAGCTACGAAGTATGCCGAGGAAAATGCAGATATTATTTGTTGTTACTCAATCATTACTCGAAAGCATATTGAAAAGTATGAAAGCGAGACAGACGACGATCGACATGAGTAAGTATATATGAAACAGTTTAATTGTAGAGGTAATTCTCGTCAAGTTGATATGAAGGGTATAGAGAAAGAATCAGATAAATCCCTTTTTTCACTTTTTGAGAAAAATGAATTTCAAAGTTTGATACTATGTAAAAATAATTGCAAAGATTTTTGAAGGCGCATGTAAGTATTAAAACAGTTGTGTACTACGTTTAAGAATAACATATTATGAGATAAAAAAAATTGAAATTACTATAGTTGCAAGGCTAAAAGTAGAGTAAATTCATAATGCACAGAGAGAGAACCAGGTAATTATGTAAAAGTAGGGGAAAAAGCAGGCGTGAAGTAGTTGAAAAACGAGCTGGGAAATATAATACTAACTAGTACCTCCTCGCCCCTTCGGGGCTCGCAATAAAAATTAAATGGAGAAAAAAATTATTTTATCAAACAAGTATTGCTACATTCCAACCCAATTTATTCTTCCTTGTTACCCCCACCAAGAGTTCTTCCTTTCAGGATGAGCTCGTCCCATTATACCGTTGTATACTACTATTTTAAACAATTTTACAACTTTACCTTTGCTCTTGCCCATGAACAAAGCTTCTATTAAAATTTATGTCCTTTTTTCCTTTTGTATACCTGCTATCCTTTATACCTTTTATACCTGTTACTCAAAACAATTTTATGACTTTACCCTTGTACATTCATGTACAAGGCTTTTATTAAAATTTACTACCTTTTATTCCTTTACATACCTTTTATACTTGCTATTCAGAACAAGGATGCGCGCGCATCTCAAAACCGATTTCATTTTGATTTTAATATATAGAGAGAAGAGATAAGATATAACATAAAGTTATATTGGTCACGTGATGGACTTGCCTGTTTTCTCCAAGGTTTTTTCCCCTTCTAAAAAATAATTTGAATATGTCATGATATTCTTCTTAGATTTGTCCACTTCTAAGTATACATAATTTTCTCATTTTTGAAAAAAGTGACTTACCTGCTTTTTTCCCTGTACTCTTCATATAAACCTTTTTATATACTACCGTGAGTCTAATTGATTGTAGTTAACACCCAGCGCAAAATTTCTCTTTTTAGGTAATTTTTATAACATGTCATATGGCTACAATGATTTCACATATGAAAGATCCAGGGAAAATATCTCATTTTAAGAAAATTTAGCAAATCTGTTATTTTTTATGATATGATGTGATTTTTGCGCATCAAGTGTTGAATATAATCAATTGAACGTACAATATGCCTACCTATATTATTTTCCAACTTGTATTAATGGTTCATGTTTCAGTTATAGCGAATTCGTTTGTTTTGAAAACCATGCAGTATTACCAAAAGGGACGGAATTTGTATACGTTAAATGTAATTCAAAATCCAAATCTGTCGAAATTCATAGAACCATTTATGGAATGGTCGTAGACAAAGATGGTGCGAACGATAAAGCTAATAGCGAAAACAATTTTAGCGTTTTGCTTTTGGGCATCGATTCCATATCCAGATTAAATATGATCAGAACCATGCCCAAGACTTGGGAATACGTGCAAAAAAATCAATGGATTTCGCTGGAAGGGTATACTAAAGTAGGCGATAATACACTTCCTAATTTAATGGCCATTTTAACTGGCATGAAATTATCAGAGGTAGAAAGCTTATGTGTGAAACATCATTCAGATGATTTCGATGATTGTCCTTTCATTTGGAAAGAATTTAAACAAAAGTCGTACATAACAGCTTATATCGAAGATTCACCAGAAATTGGTTCTTTCAATTTTCATAAATATGGATTTCGTAATAGCCCTACTGATTATTATACGAGGCCACTCGTTGTAGCTGGAACTGAAAAATTGGAAATTAAGGTAACTCACGAACAATAAAACCGCATCTATTCACACATTTCTTACCTACTAACAGGCATATTGTTTTTTATTTCCAGTGGGATGGTCTCAGAATGTATTGTTTGGGTGAGCAGACACAAGCGGAATATCTTCTTCAATACACTTACGAGTTCGTCAAACGATTTTCTAATCGTCCATATTTCAATCTCTTTTGGCTTAATTCGTTTAGTCATGATGAACTAAATCAACCTCAAGCAATGGATTTAAGATATCGAGCATTTTTGGAAGATATTCAACCTTATTTAAATTCAACGATAGTGATTTTTTTCAGTGACCATGGTATGCGATTCGGTAACATCCGTAAAACTTACGTTGGTTGGTTGGAAGAACGAATGCCTTTTATTACATTTTCGTTACCACAATCATTCAAAAAAAAATTCCCTCAAAAATACGACAATTTAATTCATAATAAAAATCGACTAACCTCTCCATTTGATCTATATGCTACATTACAAGATATGCTGCACGGTAACGTTAAACATAAGCCAGTTGGTTGTCCTCTTTGCGACACGCTTTTTAAAAAGGTACCAGTGAATAGAACTTGCGAAGAAGCAGCAATATCGCCACATTGGTGTACATGCTCAGCATCAAGTGATGGCGAAATCGCTATTAATGACCCAGTTATTCTGTCCTCATCAAATTTCATTGTCCATGAACTGAATAATTATATACTAAGAAATAAAAATAGTACCAAAAATGGTACATCTTGCGCTGCTTTAGGCTTAAAAAGATCATATCTGTGCGCAAAATAACGCCTATTACTGCATTTTTATTTTCTTCGATGTACTATGTGATTGTGTTGGAGACCGAACCTAGTGGAGCTGTTTTTGAAGCTACTGTCAAAGTTGGAACTAGTTTTCAAATTGAAAATGAAGTCAGTCGAATTAATGCGTATGGTAATCAGAGTTCATGCGTTCTTTCTGATTCTACTTTAATCAAGTTTTGTTTCTGTATACATAACTAGTCGATGGACGCATTGTTATTTTAAAAAAATTTTTTTAAATACATTTTTTATGATTTACATTGTACTTATACATTATATTAATGTGTTTCAGAGTAAATCAATGTGTCAAATTATTATGTAAATAAAATAAGTCATTTTTTATTTATTTCATTTTTGTTTAAATATATGAAGTTGGTATATTTCCTTGAAATCAACCATCGTGTTAAGTACGGACTAGGAATTGACAATTGACCCAAAGCTGGACTTCGAAACATTTTAAATGAAAAAATTAATAGTGTATATCTGGAATAAAGACGCATCACGAAGAACATACTAGGTGGATTGAGAAAAATGTAGCTATTTAAAAACTATAAATAATTGCAATTTGTAGCATTAAAACTACTCAACATTTTTTTATAACATGTCATAAAAAAATATTTTATTTTACTTTATTTTATTAATTTTGGGGGTTAAATTTTTCAGTTGAGGACTCGTAAAATTGATTTACTCAACGAACCTTAGAAAAACGAATGTAAATGATCTAGCCTAATGTCTCCTTGCTCTAGATTACGGATACTTATAAATATTACAAAAATTTTTATTTTTTATTATTTTATGATAAACAAATAAAATGTTCTGATATTTTTTAGTTATAATATTTTATTGACAAATTTAAATATAAACTATTTTGTGAAAAATAAGTAACTTACCATAAACATACAGTAAATTACCATTAGCATGATTTAGCTTAATTCTGCTTCATAATGTGACACGCCTCAATTTTTACGTTGAAACGCATTGCGCTTGTTATTATGGCTTGTCAAATCCACCTACTGATAAATCTGCCAAATTGAAAACAGTTAACCAAAAATTGAAAAATTTTCATCACAAAAGCTTTACATAACGCTAAAAAATATTAATTTTTCTAACGTTTATGTTATATTTTTCATCATCTTTGATATCGAGAATTCTTCACATCGAACTTCTTTCATGTTGTAAATATACAAGTTCTCTCATTATCACTGTTTTAAATATTAAATGCAAAATATAGTTTCACTTATCAGTACCTAGTACATCGGTGAGTATTTTTAGCATCTGGAAATCATCATGACTAATTTAGAAATATCTTTTGCTACACAATTTGAATAGTACAGAGTGATTAATGTAAATTACCATCCAATTTTTTGGTTTAATGGATCATTCTTTTTACCATCTACATTTATTCTAAATTTTAGTATAGTATTTTAATTTTAATTTCTAAATTTCAGAAAAAGTGTTGCCCATACTAATAAAAAAGATGTACAGTAGGAGTAAGCATTCTCCTAAAAAATTTCATAATTCTAATAAAATCCGAGATAATGGAAGTAGCTCCAGCGCTACTTCCAAACAAAAAGAAATCAAGGCGCCCGAACCGCCGACGATAGTCGAAGAAAAAGAAATTCCACTGCCAGTATTGAAAATGGTCGACGTCGAAAAGCATCTCCAATGTTATTCTTCCAGTATGTAATACATGAATTCACTTGTTTTCTGTGTACATATTGTTACTAATTTGTTTCATCCTTACAGTTCTTCAGCGTTCACCGGATGAAGGTGTCGGAATGGAAGATTTAGACAGATTACAAATGGAATTGGAGATGTTACTATCCAATGTTGTATTACGACAGAAAACTTTGCACTCAGAAATAGCTTTAATAACCTCTGCCGAAGAAAATAAACCCAAAAAAACTGCCAGTTTATCCGTCGCCAAAAATGTTTGTTATATCGTAAGTCTTCCTTCACATTATCACGATGAACGTAATAGCAGTAACACATTTTTCAATGATTTTTTTTCATTTATGAGTATAGAAAAGATATAAAAAACACGAAGATAAGAGCGAATCGTCCGATTTTTTCAATGTGGACAATAACGATGATAAATCCGAGTTGAGTAGAGATGAAGATGGCGAAGATTCATTGGATGATTTGAAAGTACGTTGTTTTTATATTTGACTATTGTGGCAATACATAAAGTCTTATGTATAATGAATTATTTCAGGAACTATCGATGCGTCATCCTCCGAAAAGAAGTATACCGTTAGTACCACCTTCAATAGTTCCTGTATCCAGGAATGACGTTACAAATAAATTTTGGTCCATGGTAGAGCCTTATTGTGCAGAAATTACGTTAGATGACGTGAAGGTGAATTATTTTTCAGCCAATGAAATTTCATTGTTTCCTTCACCATATAGTATTCCTAGCGTGAATATTTAATTTTATAAGAAATTATTTTACATTCATTAATAAATTAATTGAATACCTTTTTCTTAAATAATTCCAAAAATAATATTTTTTTGCTGAAATTAAATTTGTTGCGTTATATATTAAATTTAAAATTCTATTATTCTTATGATTCCAGTTTTTGGAAGATTTGCTAAAATCTTACGAAGTTTACGAGAAAGAAGAATTCAAAGAAATACCTCCACTTGGTACTCATTATTCCTTAAAATGGGCCAAAAAAGATTCCAAAGAAGAGAAGGAAACTTCCAACTGGGTGAAAAGTGAAAATGATGTTGAAGATATTGATAACGCCAAAGAATTAGAAGCTATAGCGTAATTGAAATGTTTGCGTTGTTTATTGGCACATTTGCTGGTTGTTTTAACATTCTTATAATTTTTCATTTTAGTCTTCAAAAAGTTTGTGTTCCTGGTCCTATGGTACAACGATTGGTGTCAGCTTTAGTGGAAGAAAATCCAACTCCATGTTCATCAAAAAGAAGTAAAAATCTAAGATTTATTACAAAATTTGATTTCATCCCTCAGCAAATTGATTCTAACGATTCTTGAATTTAGGCCGTTTGGATATGGAAACTGATGAAAATGCAGGTCAATCCGCGTTGAAAAACCCAAAGATTTTTTATCCGGATTTATTTCTGCCAGTAAATGATTTATTTTATCTACGTATAATTTTCTCTGGCTTTGGTACGAATTTATTGTTTATTTTCAGACGGAGAATACTCCGAGCTTGAACAAAATTACAGAATGTTACCATTTTTCCATAATTCCCAATGCTTCGAGAAAAAAGTTCGTAAAGAACTCGAAGCTATAGGATTTTTAGATCCAACTAATGATAACAATCAGGTATGAAATACAACATAATACTTCACTCGTCATCCAGCATGAAATAATCTAAATACTCTCTCCATCGTAGGATGATTCCGACGAAGTACTTAGTGAACTCAAACGTTGTCAAGAAGAACTACAAACAATCGCTTCAAAAAACAAAAAAGTTATTAGCAATCTGCTGCAAACAACAAAGACTGAATACAAAAGGCAACAGATAAAGAATCAAATTAAAGTTCTCAATAGTGAGGTATACATGAATACTGGTGTTTTCTCGATATCATTTTATTACTAGTCGACTCTCATTAATTATCATTTCAACAGATCGCTGATATTAATATGAGAAACGTTGCGTTGAAACTGAAGAAAAAACATCTTTGTAAAAAAGAAGCCGAAGAAGCTTGGAAATTATTAAAGGAGCGAGAAGCCTTGTTGAATAAGCTCGAAGAAATATCGTGATAATAAGTGTAAAGTTAATAAAATCAACAACGTACTTTGTACGTGTATACGAAGTTTTTCCCATAGCTATAATTTTTCTGCGGATGTTACGTGAATAATTGAAGCTTGCTAATTAGGATTAAATGCTTAGAATTACGTACCATATTGGAAAAACTTCGTGTATTTATTTATTTTCCTCTCTTATTATAATGCAGCACGGTGGTAGTAGCTATTGATATTCTTTAAGAGTTTTTTTTTCTTTGTCGAAACTTTGAGACTTACGATAATTTGTTTTACGACTGAATCCTTCTTTCTTTGTGGGGTAAGAAGTTGATCCTTATTGCCGAGTAAGAAATGAGTATTCTCGTCTTCATCGTATGATATATTCCATATTCGTGTAATGAACGGCTGAACAATATTGGCCATGTTCATAAGCTCACTACCAAGTTATATAGTTTGTCTTAAAATGTATAACCGTAATTTTTCATTGATATCTACTGTGTTATTATTAAGTTTCGAATAATATTTTGATGGATTAGTCGGAATATCTTAATACGAATTTGAAGTAATCATAATTTCCAATTTGTTGTAACTGTTTTACTTTATGTGATATTCGCTATTTTTTGTCAAAATAAAAATCTTTGTATTTCGATGAGCATTTTAGTTTATTTCATTTCATTTTATAGTTGAGTCCAACTGTCAAATAGTCTTCTTACGAATGAAATTAGAGTTGAGAGCGCTGAAAAAGCAGTGAAAAATGGAAAAGCATAAAATTTACGTTGATGAAATTGGTTGCACTGTTATATTGTTATCAAACTTATCACAAACAAGAGCGAAAATTGCGAAAGGAGAAAAGTGTTATTCCAACATGAGAAATCGTTCTTGTTGTATTAAGACTAATTATACTTAGTATGTAAAGTTACATTTTCTAGTACTAGCATATGATTCAAATCACTTGTTTAATATGTCCATCTTACCACTCGTTGTCGTTTTTGATTTGGGTAAGCCGATTTCATCAATTTGTACTTATCGATATTTGTTTTTGCAGTTTATAATGAACAATTATTTCTTTGAATATCGTGCTTTTTTCAGACTACACACTATGGCCATTTTGGGTAGATACCCATGTTACCCCACCTTTTTCGAAACACAAGTAATTTTGAAGTTATGGAAAAAGATATCAGTTCTCTATGCTTCAGTGTGAAATCGTAATTGTATTTTTCAGATCAGGCAAGGTTGTTGATGCCACCGGTAAAGTAATCAAATATTACGAAGATTCTCCGAAGATCTTGGAGAAACTACAAAAAGATGGCGTTCAGATTGCCGTAGCTTCGCGTACAACCGAAATTTCTGGTGCTAATCGATTGCTTCAGTTGTTTGATTGGGATAAATACATTAGTTATAAACAAATTTATCCTGGATCTAAAATACCACATTTTCAAAAGTAAGTTGAAGTAATAAATTTTTGTGCATTCTTCTAGATTAAATGAATACTGCATTGTGAATGTGCTTCATTATAAAAATGTTTATAAAGAAAAGCTTATTGTATATATTTCAGAATTAAGAAAGAATCAGGAGTCGACTATTCTCAAATGATATTTTTTGACGATGAACGTAGAAATATTAAGGATGTAGGATCATTGGGAGTATTTTGTGTATTGGTTGAAAACGGAATGAATTTAAAATTATTAGAGAATTCACTGAAAGAATTCCAGCAAAAAGGAAAAAAGTGAGATATACGATTACATCAACATATAACTTATATTGTGATGATATCCCAGTTACAGATTGCGTACCATATTGATGTTTACTCATTAGTAAATATTATGAAAACAGACAAATTATTATCTACCTCATTTCCAAACACTCGAATAAAATTTTACGTAGGCATATTACTTTGAAACTTTTATTGAATTTACATATCAGGAATTTAAAAAATTTTAGCTTACAAATATAATTTATGTATAAAAATACATTTTTTTTACTGTATTACCATAGAATAACGTGCATATAAAATATTTTTAATGTTCCAGTTATCATACAAACTTCAGAAATGAGTTATAAAAGACAATAGAAAACTTATTATAAAATGAAAAAAATTATTTGACAAATGGAAAAATTTTGTGAAAGTTTCGTAAAATGTTCAAGTAAGAATTTCTCTTTTCCAACGGACTCATGATGGAAAGTGTGCTATTTGAAATTTTTTTATTTCGATTTTTTTTTCTTTCCTCTTGTATGTTACCTATCTTGTCTTAGTTTCAAAATACGAACCAAATATATAGTTATGATTATTTTTATTCGGAGTATTTTTTTATTTAGGCGTACTTCAGCTACATTACCTATAGATATGTTATTATTTTCCCGAAACAAATAAAATTGTATCCAAGTTGATGATGTTTTTCTAACTTTTTAATACCTATTTGTTCAGTAATATTTTTGAAGTTGAAAAAGAGATGAGAAAACAATACTTATACTCATATAAATAAAGTACACAAACAATACACCTCAGTTTATAATAATTGGTGTCTATAAATAACACATGAAAAGCAACTTATAAATATTAAACGTTGAAAAAAATGGACAAATTTTTGGATGGTTTAAAATGACAATTTATATGGAGCATATACCCGTAGTATATTTATCCATGAGTAATAAATTTTTGGGGATCTGATGTGATATCATGGATTATGCGGCGTACAAAAATAAAAATAAATCACAATATTTTTCAATTTTAAATAAAACAAATTAGTTACATCAAAATTCTCGATGTATTAGCCTCGACAATATTTTCGATAATACCAACGCACTCGATAGTATTTTCGTATTTTTGATTTCTTATATTGTTCGTAAAATTGGATAGAATCAATACACGTTTACCAACTACCAATGGTAAATTTTTGTCATCCTTTAATACCATCTCTGTAAACATTCCAAACATTTTAAGTAAACAGACGCTAAATCAAAGACTTCATTACCAACCTAATGTATCAAAATGATACCTGTTGAAATAATCTATACATAGGATCTGGCATTTGTAAAACTATCAAAATACATAAAATGAGGTTACTCGGACAAACTGCTACAATACAATATATTACATCATATTAACGCGAAGCTAGATCATTTTTTTTAAGCAACACATCAAATTTTGTTATTTAAATAAACTGCATAAGTTAGCACGAGCTACATATAATTATCTTAAAAATAAAAGGTAGGTTTTGCTCATCAGTAATTATTATTACTGTAGATAAGGTATGCACCATATTTCATATGTAAATAAGGACGCATTCTGTACTACATGCATTCGTCATAAAAACTTGGCTGGTATCATTTTGATCCTATAGATGATTAGATGCCTGCACCTAATTATAATCAAATCATTTCACGTAGTTTCATTTATGTTCAAATTGTTGAGAAAGTATCAACATATTCTCATAATCAAATAAAATAGGTAGGTATCTAGAATTTTCTTTGTTGAAAATTTAAAATGTTGATTAGATTTTAATAGGTATAGGAACCTATGATAGAATAGATATGAAATTTGAATAATAATCTTAGTTATATTGCCATTCTAAACAAAGAGAAGTACAAGTACGGGGAACGATAAAATCGATAGTCCATGAAATATTAATTTCTTCTCTCATTACCGTTTGTCGTAAGATATTTGATGTATTTTCTAGCGCAATATAGTTTTTTAGCTTATTATTATGGCATGGATTTCCTTACTTTTGTAGGAGAAATATTTTATTATGAACGTACCTAATTAGAATATAATTATGTTCCTAGCTAGGTACCTACATTTTTGTTTTATCAAATAATGTTTTGAATAATTTTTTCACTTCTCACGAAAATATATGTCTTTCTGTTTGCTTGAGTACAATAGGCCTATTATTTTTAGTTCTATCTTCTGTATAGCAATATTTTATGAAACATTAATTCACTTTCTTGAAATTAAAAAAAAAAAAAAAAAAAGATTGAATTGCTGAGTAGTAATAAAATGTTGAACTATATCAAGGCCACGCATGAGAAATGTAGGCCCTTGGGAAAATGATGACAAATGAAAAATACAAATTTTTTTGATTTTACGAATAATGTCTTCATGTTCCTTCTATTTTGGTATTCTTGTAGGCTCTCTGAGAAAGCCCGGGCACGGGGGATAAGTCGCACTTCCCCCTCCCTCTGGTTGGGCCTGATTTCATTATAAATTATTGTAAACCCATTTCTTTTTCAAACTAAACGAAACATACTTTTCAAAAATTCAATTCATTCGTTTAGGTTGTTGAGAAATGTTTCAAGAATTGGCTGTACATTATTTAGAAAAAACTAAATATGGTTTCAAATATGAATTAAACACGTTAATTTCAGTTAACTGTAATCATTCGTAAATGTTCTTTAATACAATAGGTACCTAGCCGCCTACCACTTAAGTTTAGTTAGTAACTCGTAAGAGTCGTAAAAACTGTCGTAAGGTCGTAACCGTAAGTCTAATTTTATTGATAATTTTGTTACTTTAGTATTCACTTTGAAGGTTTATCAGTGCCGGATTGACAGCCGAGAGGAACCCCTTGGGATGAGGCCCCAACAAAGTATAATCACGCAAGATTAAAATTTACAAAAAATGAGAAATTATACAAGAAAATTCAATCATATTTTGTTTATTCATGAGATAAACATTCAGAAAAAATGGGTGTGGGTATTTAAAGAATTTCGGAGGCCCCTCTCATTCAATTCCCCGGTGGAAATTTTCCCGTCAATCCAGCACTGAAGTTTATGAAATGCTTTGTAATTGTAACGGTTGGTGTAAAAATGTTGAAATTTTATTGAAAGAAAAATATTTTTTGTAAATTAATCTTGGCAGTACCTAAATTCATTGGTGGGTATTTTAGTACTGACTTTTGAAATGATTCGTAATTGGTCAGTGATAAGAATGTTCAAACCGGATTGGGTGAAAACTTGATCTTGAAATCAGGAATGCATTGTTGACTTTGTTGATTCGTTCGCATATTGTTACGGTTTGAGTGATATCTCTTCTGTCATGAACTGAGTGAAAATCGTGTTTCTTTTGTAAGTTTGTTAAACATGTTAATGTAAAATGGAAGCTCAAATTAATAAGTACTCCATCTTGAACGCTTAGATACACACAGGTAAGTATAATGAAATCTTATATCTGATTATATTAACCCATTAAATACCATGTGGGGTCATATAGGACCCCAGTAACATACTACCCATTAAAGACCATGTGGGGTCATATTTGACCCCAATGTCAGGTTATGCTTCTTAAGGTACGGCAACACTTTTTTATTGGCAAGGAAGGCAACACTGTTCTTACCACGAAATATCTCACTACATTCATTCGTATTACCGTGGTTGACTGGGTATCGCAAATGAATATGTGTAGTAGGTTAATTTTTGAATTCACGCGCCACGATCAATTTTTATTGTTTATGCGATTAATTTTTTCAATTTTCTGGGCTCTCCAAAGTTGAAACTTTTTAAATTTCTCCTATAAGTGGAAATGAGTTCCTTCATAGATTTTCCCAAGAACTGAACCAGCAGTTTTTGTGGCAACTGCCTGGAAGGGTTGGTTGCACATGGTGCAACGAAGCGATTTATGGGCTTTACCGTCAATTCATACTTCTGCATTACTAAAAAAATATGTTCGATCTACCTATCTAAAAAAAATTATAATTTCAACAAAATCAGATTTTTGAAAATAGCTTACTATTTCCTTAAAATTCAATATGAATGGTTAAAAATCAAATCGGCACTGCGTATCTTCACAATGTTTATTAATACAGATAATTGTATATTTGAATCAAAACTTTTTTCCTAATCTCTACGATAACAATTCGTGCAAACATACCGGCGATGGAGTCCACATACGCCTCTTTTACACTTTGTGCAGTAGGTGGCTGCTCGACGATCCGCTCTTCGTGGACATATGTAACATCTTCCAGGTGGTCGCCCCAGCGGCTGCTGGGGAACTTCTGCTTCCTCCTCTGGGGGTAAATTCAAAAATATTTTGATGCTAGCTTTTAGTTTTTTTGTGATTCGAGGGTCATCCAGTCGCTGCCGCATATATGGCTCTGTTAGATTCTCCGCAATTTCTTTCAAGAATTTGAATCTGGTCATATTGCCTCCATTTTGCTTATGTAGAATGAAAGCATTATGACAAGCCATATCAATAACGCCGAACATATATCGAAGGGTCCACCGCGAGTTTTTCGTTTGCATGTTCGTGTTCGAATAATCTGGTTCATTGTGTCTACTCCTCCTTTTGTGCGATTATATTGCAATATTAATCGGGGCTTTCCAGTTTCTTCGTCGATTTCGTCATCTTCCAGGTGAGCCGTTGAGAGGATTATTACAATTTTTCGAGGCCTGGGTACAAAAGATAGGATCATGCGATCTTCCTGGTATAAAAATTTAGATTTCATTAATCTCTTCTTCGGGCTTCCAACATTCGTTGAGGAATTTCTGACCGATTTCTTCGTACCGTTCCAATCAACGTGAGATTACGTTGTAACATCTCCGTTGCTAACTCGGTCGAAGTAAAGTAATTATCGGCCGTAATAGTTCTCTCGGAGCCGTGGATTGGCGTTGTCAATTTGATGGCTTCTTGTGTTGGTATCATTAGGCTGCCTCTAACACGAGGGACTGGTCCGGTATATGGTACACCATTGAAAAAGTACGAGTTACCAGCGTCGCACAACGTCACTATCTTAAGACCATATTTATCTGGTTTCTGTGGTTGGTAGATCTTGAAGCCGCAATTCCCGCGAAATCCCAAAATAGTTTCGTCGACTGTCATATAAGTTGATGGGTGATAATTTTTTTGGCAGTTGGTACAAAACATTTGCCATACTTCTTCAAACAAAGCAAACTTTCTTAATCTTCGACGTTCCTCCGCAGTTTCTTTATCGTCAAACCGCAAGAAACGAAGTAAATGTTTGAACCTATTGACCGACATTGTATTAGAAAAAATTGGCGCTCCCGTTGTCGTGGAGAATATTTCTTGAGTCCGAAGACGCGAATTCTTCAACGCCGCTGTCATTATTAACAACCCGAGGAAGGCATATAATTCGTCGGCTGTTAGAATACGTGATTCATAGGGTTGCATAGTTGGGCGCGCTCCACGATTAGCCATAATTACCGCGTTAGTGTAGCGTAGCATTATATCTATTATTTCTTCGTTTATCAGTAATTTCAGTAGACTTGCAGGATCAGTTAAACCAGCTGCAACACCAGCGCTGCGCGCAATTCGTAGAATGATCCTCGGAGGAGCCAAGTTTGCCGGTGGTCTACGAAACCACTCCGTTCGATTATCTCGTCCAAGAACTGCTCTTTGGCGACGAGGGGCTGTGCGACGACCACGCGTTGGTTCAGCGTCTTCTTCGTCGGATTCGTCCTCTTCCGCGTCCTCTTCAGCATCTATTTCGTCGTCGACGCGATCATTGGCAAATTCAGCATCTTCATTATCATCAGGATCATCATCTGGTTCAGATTCTTCGTCGCTGTTCGGAGGTAAATAATCTTCATCAAGATCCATCTCTGCTGTGTTTCACTTTAATATTGCAGAATGAGTTTAAAGTATTCCATGCGCAAGGTACCGTTAACATTTTCAGTTTCCCTAGCACGTAAAAATATTTTTGAAATGCTATGCAAATGAAATATTTTTTGTGCTAGGGAAACTGAAAATGTTAACGGTACCTTGCGCATGGAATACTTTAAACTCATTCTGCAATATTAAAGTGAAACACAGCAGAGATGGATCTTGATGAAGAATATTTACCTCCGAACAGCGACGAAGAATCTGAACCAGATGATGATCCTGATGATAATGAAGATGCTGAATTTGCCAATGATCGCGTCGACGACGAAATAGATGCTGAAGAGGACGCGGAAGAGGACGAATCCGACGAAGAAGACGCTGAACCAACGCGTGGTCGTCGCACAGCCCCTCGTCGCCAAAGAGCAGTTCTTGGACGAGATAATCGAACGGAGTGGTTTCGTAGACCACCGGCAAACTTGGCTCCTCCGAGGATCATTCTACGAATTGCGCGCAGCGCTGGTGTTGCAGCTGGTTTAACTGATCCTGCAAGTCTACTGAAATTACTGATAAACGAAGAAATAATAGATATAATGCTACGCTACACTAACGCGGTAATTATGGCTAATCGTGGAGCGCGCCCAACTATGCAACCTATGAAACACGTATTCTAACAGCCGACGAATTATATGCCTTCCTCGGGTTGTTAATAATGACAGCGGCGTTGAAGAATTCGCGTCTTCGGACTCAAGAAATATTCTCCACGACAACGGGAGCGCCAATTTTTTCTAATACAATGTCGGTCAATAGGTTCAAACATTTACTTCGTTTCTTGCGGTTTGACGATAAAGAAACTGCGGAGGAACGTCGAAGATTAAGAAAGTTTGCTTTGTTTGAAGAAGTATGGCAAATGTTTTGTACCAACTGCCAAAAAAATTATCACCCATCAACTTATATGACAGTCGACGAAACTATTTTGGGATTTCGCGGGAATTGCGGCTTCAAGATCTACCAACCACAGAAACCAGATAAATATGGTCTTAAGATAGTGACGTTGTGCGACGCTGGTAACTCGTACTTTTTCAATGGTGTACCATATACCGGACCAGTCCCTCGTGTTAGAGGCAGCCTAATGATACCAACACAAGAAGCCATCAAATTGACAACGCCAATCCACGGCTCCGAGAGAACTATTACGGCCGATAATTACTTTACTTCGACCGAGTTAGCAACGGAGATGTTACAACGTAATCTCACGTTGATTGGAACGGTACGAAGAAATCGGTCAGAAATTCCTCAACGAATGTTGGAAGCCCGAAGAAGAGATTTAATGAAATCTAAATTTTTATACCAGGAAGATCGCATGATCCTATCTTTTGTACCCAGGCCTCGAAAAATTGTAATAATCCTCTCAACGGCTCACCTGGAAGATGACGAAATCGACGAAGAAACTGGAAAGCCCCGATTAATATTGCAATATAATCGTACAAAAGGAGGAGTAGACACAATGAACCAGATTATTCGAACACGAACATGCAAACGAAAAACTCGCCGTGGACCCTTCGATATATGTTCGGCGTTATTGATATGGCTTGTCATAATGCTTTCATTCTACATAAGCAAAATGGAGGCAATATGACCAGATTCAAATTCTTGAAAGAAATTGCGGAGAATCTAACAGAGCCATATATGCGGCAGCGACTGGATGACCCTCGAATCACAAAAAAACTAAAAGCTAGCATCAAAATATTTTTGAATTTACCCCCAGAGGAGGAAGCAGAAGTTCCCCAGCAGCCGCTGGGGACCACCTGGAAGATGTTACATATGTCCACGAAGAGCGGATCGTCGAGCAGCCACCTACTGCACAAAGTGTAAAAGAGGCGTATGTGGACTCCATCGCCGGTATGTTTGCACGAATTGTTATCGTAGAGATTAGGAAAAAAGTTTTGATTCAAATATACAATTATCTGTATTAATAAACATTGTGAAGATACGCAGTGCCGATTTGATTTCTTAACCATTCATATTGAATTTTAAGGAAATAGTAAGCTATTTTCAAAAATCTGATTTTGTTGAAATTATAATTTTTTTTAGATAGGTAGATCGAACATATTTTTTAGTAATGCAGAAGTATGAATTGACGGTAAAGCCCATAAATCGCTTCGTTGCACCATGTGCAACCAACCCTTCCAGGCAGTTGCCAAAAACTGCTGGTTCAGTTCTTGGGAAAATCTATGAAGGAACTCATTTCCACTTATAGGAGAAATTTAAAAGTTTCAATGTAGTGATATACAGTGGTAAGAATAGCATGTTCAAGCACATGTTCATATTGTATGCAATAATTTTGAACACCCTGTTTTTTGGGGTCATATAGGACCCCACATGGTATAGTTCGGTTTACATTACCATGGGGTCCATGCTGACCCCACATGGTATAGACTGTTATAATTAACAACATGGGTTTTGNGGGAAACTTGGTAACTTGAAATTTACTTTTCTCTCCTCAAAATACACTGGCTACCAAGCAAATTGTTTTTTTAATTTTTGTATTGACCATTTATATGGTTTAAATGTGGATCCCTCGTGAAAAATTGAAGAATGAATGTGGAAGTATTTTTGATTTCATGAGACTTCAATGAACGTAATAATATATCCGCTCGGTGCTTCATGAATTCGCAATGCAATTCACGTATCACGTAGAGTATCACGTTTTTGAACTGAAAAAAGTTATGAAAAGGGCATAAGAGCATTTTCCACCTAATTTTGGTTACTTGTTTATATTTTCACGGAATCAGGAAGGTTCAAGTGTTCAAAACTCCTATGAGGGAACGAAAATCGCTCAAAAATTTAAAAACATGATGTTTCAATTTCTAGAAAACAAAAGCAATATTAAGTATGTTAATATTATTAATGGAAAAACATTGGTTGATTTGTATAATTCCAATTATGATTACATTATAGGTACCTATTTACTAGATCGGTATCACTCTTTGTTTTTCAGTGATTTTTTCAAAAAATCATTGAGTGATATCAGGAAAATAATTCGAAATTCGGATTTTAGTTCGAAAGCGAATAGAATTATATATTTTTTTATCATTTTTTGCCATTATTACGGCTTATTTAAAAATTTTTGCCTTTTCAGAGTGTAAACACTCTGATGAATGAGTGAATATTGCTCAAAATTTAAAAACATAATGTTCAAGTAAATATCTAAAGCTACATATTTTTCAATTTTTGATTAATGTTAAAATGACGGTTCACTCTGATTTTAAGACAGGCTGGAGGGAATGAAAAAAGCGCCAAAATTTTTGAACCTAATGTCACATGATCAAGTGAAGTACGAATGCCAACATATCACAATTTTAATATTTCAAGGCAATTTGAAGGAAGTTGAAGAAGAAAAAAAGGATTTTTGATGCTTTATTTTTGAATTCAAGTG
This sequence comes from Phenacoccus solenopsis, assembly GCA_009761765.1. NCBI lineage: Eukaryota > Metazoa > Arthropoda > Insecta > Hemiptera > Pseudococcidae > Phenacoccus > Phenacoccus solenopsis. The sequence goes on along the minus strand of VFXL01000512.1, from coordinate 24,629 downwards.
GTGAAATGGAGGCCACCAAGTAATTTTTTTGCAAACTTGGTCTGGAACTCGATGAAAATCATACATGCTCTTGAACAAAATTGCATACATTGAAAAACAAGGCTTATAAATGATTTTTCTTGAAATAATTTAGTCAGATATCTCCTCTGAAAGCGGAGTTCTTGTAACGAGTCTATCTCGTTTATACGCGTTGACCTAATCTCTTCATCACGCGTTGTTTTTTGTTGATTTTTTCGAAAAATCTCGTTTTTGGAGCTTAAAATTAGTTGTATCAGGAAAATTTATCAAAATTTGGATTTTTCGTTCAAAAAAGAATATGATACATCTTTTTTGATTGTTTTTTCGCCTCTATTACGCCCTATTTCTGAATTTTTTCCTTTTCAGCGCAATAAAATTCTAACGAGTGAATGAAAATTGTTGAAAATTTGAAAAGATAATGTTCACGTGAATATGTGAAACTGCATTTCTTTCGATTTTAGGTTAACCTAAAATGGCGAGTCACTCAAATTTTGAGACACATTTGAGGCACACGAAATGCCTCAAAATGTTAAATCGTAACGTCGCATGATGAAGTAATGTAAGGACGCAAGCATAACCAAATTTCAATTTCCTATGTCAATTTGAAGAAAAGTTAAGGAGATAAATGGTTATGAAAGTTATATTTTGCGAATTTAAGAGGTGCAAATGGAGCATCTAATAAATTTTTTTGTAAGCTTAAACTATTACTTCATGACAATTATAAATATTGTCGGAAAAAATGTTCTACACTTTGAAACAAGGCTTACAAATGATCTTTCTAGAAATTCAATTCGATATTTCCACGAAAAACGAAATTCTCGTGACGAGCCTACATCGTTTATACGTATTTACCTGATCTCTTCGTCACGCGTTATTTTTCGTTAATTTTTTCAGAAAATCCTGTTTTCAGGGCTTAAAATTAGTTGTATCAGGAAAATTTATCAAAATTTGGAGTTTTCGTTAAAAAAAAAATAAGATGTATCTTTTTTTATGAGGTTTTCACCATTATTGCGACCTATTTCTAACTTTTTTCTTTTGCATCCCAATAAAACTATAATGAGTGAATGAAAGTCGCTGAAAATTCGAAAAGATAATGTTCACGTGAATATGTGAAACTACATTTCTTTCGATTTTAGGTCAACCTCAAAATGGCGAGTCACTCAAATTTTGAGACACATTTGAGGGACACGAAATGCGTCAAAATTTTTGATCCTAATGTTAGATAATTACCTAGTGTACGAACAGCAACATTTTTGCAAATTTCAATTTCTTTAGTCAATTTGAAAACAAATTCGATAAAAAATGGGTTTTTGAACTTCTTAATTCAAAATAGGCGCTGTAATAGCTGTCGTTTCTTAGTTAAAAACTCAGCTAATAAAAATTTTTGAAACTAATATTTTTACTTTTTTGTCATTTGTATGTATTAATGCCATTTCATGTTTTCTTGATATCATAATTAAAAGAAATGACGTGTGCTGTGAAGTAATGCTACTAGGACCTAATCAGTAAACTACCTTATTTGCAAGTACGTATCAGCACGGACACCAACATATTCCTATTTCAATTTCCCAAGTTAGTTTGAAGGAAAGTTGAACGAAAATAAAGCATTTATTTTGGAACTGAACGGGTGTAATGGGAGGCCTTGTTAAAATTTTTTTGCAAACGTACACTGGTACCAGATGATAATCATATCTGTTCTTGAACTAAATTGTGTACATTCAAAATTAAGACTAATAAATCATTTTTCTTGTAGTTAAGTCAAATATGATTCAAATTTTTGTAGCATTCGGCTAAAATGTTTTGAAAAAAAAGGTAAGTATTCGAGGTGGTGTGCATGTACCCAAATCACCTGCGGATTTATGAATTTGTAGTCATGAGGTCTATAACTCATGGATACTCTGGGAGTGTTAGACTGAAAAATTCGTACGTTTGTGATAGCTCGAAATATTAACCTATCTCAAGCATGATATTATGGCGGGAAAATCATACTGTGGGGCTAGCGCTGTAGCTATCATCGATACCGCCAGAAATAAGAGGTAAAGTGCCAATATAATTCGACCTGTAAATATACGGTGTTGCCGATACAAATTAGTGAAATGAAGAAAAAAAAATCGTAAAAGAAATCCTGAAAACTGGCAACGTTAATAGAAACTCGTGTTATTTGTAAAGAATCCATTCACAAAGAATTAGGCGATGACACTACAATGGCCATTTTAGAAAACTATAAAAAACTTGTTCCTCAAGGAACAATTCTTTTCCCGCCTTTTTTCTCATCATCAGTATGGTATATTTCTAACGACCAAGGTTGAAATACCCAAAAAGGCGCCAAATGAATCGAATATTACTACGAACCCATACCTACATACTCGGCTCTCTCGTAACGTATCCTCTTTTTTTGGAATCTAAGTGAAAAGTTGCTATACTGTTTCATTCCTATACACGCGTTTATCATTAGAGTGCGGTTGTGAATTTGTGTAAATATTTGAACGAAGATGAAATGCCAGAAAAAATAAGTCGGTAAGTACGAATTAAGCGTATTATGAATTAATTTGCATATTTGAATAATAAGATTTTTATGGACTGAAGGAAGGGAACGGACAAAATTTTAATTGAAGTTCATTAGGTAGGATAGGGTATCTAAATTAACCGATATGATGCACATAATTTCTTTTTATATTTTTTTCTTTAGGTGCCTCCTCATACCTAATTAATTAGCCAACATGGCTATGTAGGGGATGTCCTGCTGACTTGAGGGCAATGTGCATAAACAAGAAATTATGGATTGATGAAATAGGTCGTTCTATGTCAATTCACCTGAAACTAGACGACTTTTTTACTTCATGGGCTTCGACTTCTTTTTTTTTTGGGAATTAGTTTGGCTCCAAAGGTAAAAAAAATCGATCAGTCTAGTCTCCAGATTTTCTAAATGAAGGAAGGCGAGTTCCAAAATTTTTGAAATCTTTCAATTTTAAAGAAATATGACCTACAATGGCTCTTGTAAGAAATAAGACACTATTAGTAAGAAGGGAACAGATGCACTTTAGGATGAACCATTTTACAGTTCAATAGTCATTGTCTCATAATTTTCAAAAATTAGAAGTTAAACTTTTGACATAAAAAGCTCAACTATCGTCATATTTATAAGCAGTGTATGCGCCTTCTTAACATCAAGAAAAAATATTATAAAATGAAACAATTCTAGTATTATGAAAATGAGTTCAATATACTAAAAAAGGATGAAAAAAAAATTAAAAATCAGTATAGTCATGTGACTATCCGTTTTTAGATAACATAAATTTGAACCTTTTAAATTTTTAGTCAAAGCTCATTCAAACAAACTTATCATCAAAATTTAAGGATGTGTTAAAATGTCTCAAAACAGCTGATAAAATACATAAAAATAAAAACTGGAATCTCAAATAATGAAAGCTACTTTTTTTTTTCTTGAACATTTTGTTTCTTTTTCAAAAGCAATAGTTTTATTTATTTTTAGTTTGGCTATGTTTGTCAGCTCTACATTTTTTAAATAGTCGTAGTTCATAGTACTTATTACATCAAGTCGTTCAAAATATTAATTTTGATTGGACAAATTAATCCTTGTTTATGTGTTTTGAACTAATTTCGACTTTTTGGACTCCAGAGGCAAAATTTGCTCGATTTATACCTCAAAAAGTTTGCCAATGCATCACGTTTTTGCTTCAAAATGGCTTCGTATAAATGTTTCAGCATCAAAAAGCTATGACTTTGGAAAATCTGCCCATACTATGCACATACCATTTGTTGTTCATTTTTGAAAATAGCCTAAATTTGTACGTTTTGGAGAAAAAAATATATAATTATAAACTATTTACATCTTTTAAATTTTAAAAGAATTAGCGGCTAAAATTACTTGCTATCTTTGGAAGACAAAATATGACTTTGAAAAATAAACAAATTTGAATAGCCTAAAAATTAGTTGTTTTTTTTCCATTTCAAAATTTTTTCAATGTTTATTTAATTTTTGAGGGATGGGCGAGCCTGCTCCAAAAATTTAGTTGGGAAGCTAAAATTTCGATGATGTCGATTTAAAGTCATTTAACAACTATTTTTACCGCTCCTCACTTTTTATAAAAAAACAAAATTTATATTTTTTTACGAAAAAAAACACGACGTTTCGCTACCTACTAAGCAGTATCATCAGGTATGAAGACAATGATGCTGTTCAATAGGTAGCGAAACGTCGGGTTTTTTTTTCGTAATTTTTTTCGTAAATATAAAATATTGTGAGTTGTGTGCTATGTTTTTTGTTCATTCAATATAACATTCACTAGAAAAAATCAATCAACAAAGCAAAATTTGGTTCATATTAAAGTTACTTCGCACATTTTTTAGAAAGTTCATCATTAAAGTTCACAATGAACACGTATTTGACTGTTGATTTGGCGCTTAGTTATTATTTGTTTATCTATTTACTCCCATTTTTAAACTGATCTTTAAAATTTTCATTACTTATTTCTTTTTTTATTTTTATTTTAATGCATCTGTATGAAAATTTTTATCCAAAACCTGGATAGAACAAAGATCAAAAATTTTGAAAGAAAAGGTCTAGATTTATAGATTTAAGTTATTTACATGGTATCTAACATTCAAAACTTGAAATAATTCCTTATCATTTACTATGATGTATAGTTGTACACGTACATGTATGTACTCATATGTGCCAAATGCCTACTACCTACTACTTACATGCAAAAGTAATGCTCATTTTTTTTTTAAATTTCAGATAGCGGTGAAAAAATTGATATTCCTTGGAATGAAAACTTGAAATTACGAATGATGACTTCTTAAGCATGAGCGCCAAATTTTTTGAGCTGAGTTCTTACTCATTTTATTTCATTTAATTTTTTAAACATTTTTCACATTAAAAGCTAGAGTATATTTTTCTAAATTTTACCATAACGTATATGTACATATATTTAGTAAAAAATTTAATTTCTTTATGTTTCAGACTGCGTAACAATAAAGAAAGAAATTCATTGAAGATCTGAAGAAAAATGAGGAAGACATCTTTGAAATAAATCTGTTGGAAAAAATTTGAATTATATGTATTTATGAAGCAGAAAAGCTAAACAAATATGAAATTTACTATCACGATATTTTACTTTAAGTATAAATGTAATATGCAGATAACATGAAATATTTGAAGATTTCAAAACCCTCTTTTTAACCTGGTCATTAACGTTGAGCACTCATGTTCCTTTTTTTTTTTTAGTCGGTATGAATCTGATAATATCGAAAATTCTAATAACTTAACGTCTATTACGAGACTAAAATTCAATTTTATAAGCGATGTGAGACTGCGTCTTATTTTGATGCAGTTGCTCTCCTCGGTGGTCAACGAGAGACCTAGCTGCTGCATTCAATGTGGTATGCTGAACTGGTTGCTCTTCTTAGAGGTTGGGTTTTTTTTTTAAACCTGACTAGAGGCCAACAGTTTTCTTCTTTTTTTTGAGAAAAAACTCAAGGCTGCTCTCTAAGAAGGTTGACAAGAGACCTGATCAATTTTTTGATTTTTGAAAAATTTGAGTCAAGTTGCTCCCGAGGTGATCGCTAATTAAGTAATAAAACTTTATGAAATGATGTACTGCTCGAAAGTAAGGTATGAAATTGTCGCTTCTTATATAAAACATGCATGACTTATTCAACATCTGCTTCAATGGAATGAACATTAAAGGTATTAATGGTGTAGCCTGCTTATCACTTCTTCACTTTTTTCATATCTTACTTCGGAGAGTTATCATTAAAATTTCAGTTCATTTTTGGGATGGGAGGTAGGAATTCATTAAAAAAAAGTATATACCGAGGAAAAAAAGAGGATTTTTTTTCATAACAAGTACATGATTTTTAGAATACTAAATTTATTACTTGTAGTTTAAATTTTCTCAGTCATTTGTTAATTTTTCTGATTTATATTCGTGAATTAGGTGCTTAAGTACATATACTTTTTTGGAGTAAAATGAGATAATTTAGTCTATCTGTCACAATTTTACCGATTTACATTAATTTTACCCAAAAATGTATGTAAAAAGAAATACTTTTTTGAGGTGTGGCCTTATTGCACTGAGGGTGCGATATTACCTAATATCTAATCATTTTTTTTCTTTGTATACATAATATATTACTTTCTTATGTCGTATGTTACTTTTGGAAAAAAAAAAATATATATTTCTTATAGAATTTAATGACTTTTATTTCTTCTTCAGTCTCGAGCATACGAGTATCTTCTTCAAGCAATACTTTTTGTACTTCGTTCATTTTTTAGAATGTATATTGTTGGAAAAAAATGTGTTTTTATTGAAATGTAAGTAAATGAAAAAAGGAGTAAATTTATGAATTTTATGAGCAAACATTACAGAACAAAATTGTAGGAATGAAATAAATGGAAATTTTGTAATAAAATAATATTTATAACTCCCAAAATTATTGGAGAGCATTTTTTTTGATTTCATTAATTTTATTGCTGTACGATAAAATGTGAAAAAAGCGCAGTTACTTTTTTGAGCTACTAAAGATATGTACATGTAGTTTCATTAAAAAAAGATGGCAAAATTGCAACAATCATACAAAAAAAATCAATTCTCTTCTTCAAGTACTTTTGAAGATACCATCATCTTTTGCTATTTTTCATCTACAGAGTATGACATCAATGGATGAAGCACAAACACATTTTTATCGTATTTTCATGATACATTGCTTTTTTTTTTTTTTTTTTGCTATAAACACCAAAAATTTAATTTTTCTAGCAGATACAATGGGACTCGTGTTTCAAAATCAATTCCCTATAAGACAAGTACATGAGGGGGCAAAACAAAGAATGAGGTCCTAATGATGTATTCTAAATGAAATTTTTATACGTTATTTATTCATTAATGGTTTATTCGTGTTGAAAGCTTGTCTTCCACATTTTCAGCTCTCGTTACCTCGTCGATTATTTGGCAATTGCAAAAACTGCAATATTTTATTCAAGAAAATTCATCTGACTTATTTTTAATACTGCTTATTAGCAGTGGTCAAGTTTACCAACTTCACACTAAAACTTCAAATTTACCAACTTTCCAGGAGCCAAGGGGAGAAGCTCCCTCTTCCCTCTTTTGGCACATTCCTGTTCTTTGCCTATGCATTTGTTACCACGTGAGTGGAATTTAACTTTCTTTGTGGAATTTTGCGAAATCTCCCGCGTTCAATGTCGTACCATTATCGCTTACGATTCCCCGATGGTAACCAAATCTACTCATAACCAATTGATTCAAATTTATCAATAGTACATATCAAATTTGGCAGTAGCACTTCGTAACTAAGTTCTTAATGACTAAAGTAAACTGTGCAAAGTGGCGACCAACTGAAAAACTCATCAGTTTAATTTTTAATTACCTCATTTTTTTGTTCATTATGTAATAGGTAGCGTATTGTAATTTTGTTCCAGTTTTACAATGAAGTGCAATGTGCATTTACCGAAATTAAAGTAACACTCGAAGAGATTTATCCTGACAAGCAACATTTTATACCGATGAACAAGTCTTATTATAAATTTATTAGTAATGTACGCCCATATGCAGATATATATACACTTCTTGAACGAGACTTCAAATGGATACCCGATTATAATCAAGGAAAGTTTGCAACCAAGAATTTTGATAAGTATTATGGTATAATACAGAATTACACAAAAACATGGTTAACATACTTCTTCAGTGAAGAAGGACAAAACTTGGCAAAACTAATCGCACCAATAAATTTCAAAGAAAATACAAGGAAAATGTTACTAAAAAGATTTTCATATAGTATGTCACGATTATTCGTTATGTCGTGCGCTTGCCACCATCAATTATTAAACGTCCTCCGAAAGCAGATTATGAACAATAACACAGTGTGTCTTCTGGAACATTTGAGAAACATAACTTCTGATTGGAGCTGCACTTATGAACAAATCAAGTTCTACAACAAACTATCGAGATATGTCCATCCACATTCTAAAGAGCTGGAGGTCATCAAATTTGGAAGCATAACACATGAAGGATATGAAATTATTTTCGTAGTGCCCTATACTAGGTATAATTGGACTGCATTACGCAACAATGTTCTAAGTGAAATGAGGCGCCATAGACTTGTTGATCGATCTTATTTTTGTTTTTAATGAGAAAAACTAGTAATGAATGAAATCATTCATGTTATTTAAATAATTTCAAAGACAAACAAGCGAAATTCGTTCAGTTTGATTGACTGGCTTTGTTATAATTTACATTACATCAGAAACTTGATGTAGTTAGCTGAGTTTTTAACAAAACGATAGCTATTACAGCCTACCTGATTTGGGAAGGGAAGGTCGGGGGAGGGTGGAGTCTTCAAATCTTTGCGTTTCAGACCATTTGTAATCATCTGGCAAATGTCCAACTTTTTGGTATATATATATATATATATATATATATATATATATATACCGTGCGCGCAAGTAATTACTTACACACCAGCGTAAAAATGTTCAAAAACTCATTCATGCAATTTTGAAATAAATGTTATAACAGGAAATTGTGGGTTTATTTATATTTTTAATTAATTTTGTAAGATAATTAAATTAGAAACAGAGATAAAAGACCATTTCAAAACTTGTGATATTATTTTCTAAATTTTGAAAAACTAGTTTTAATACATTTTTGCCTGGTGTGTAAGTAATCATTTGCGCGCACGGTATATATATGCCACTATCTTTGTCAGGCCCTGGATACCATACAGACGCTCCGAGACCCGGCCTTATTTAAAGAGTTAAAAGAGTGTATGTCAGCTTTTTGGAAAGCACTAATTGCCACAATTTACGGGAACCTTAGAGGGGTAGGGAAAACTCAAAATAAAAAGATACAGTACTACAGGTATGGTTCATACTGTGCGAGACCCTGGATATGAAACATATGTTGCGAGACCCACTACAGAATTTCTACTATCGTTGTCAGGCCCTGCGGTGTTGCCAATACCATCAACTAGACACATCTATTATTTATCATTATTATGCCACGAAACTCAATACGAGTTTGTACAAATCTCATCAAGTCTCGCGTTCATTTCAATTGAAGGAATGATAGGAATATGATTCATAATGATTATTATTTCTCAATAAGATATTTGAGTTCAAATTAAGGAATGGCTTAAAAATGAAATTATTATAAAAATTAATAATATAATAAATCTAGAATTTTATATCTACATAATACATATTATAATTTATAGGAAATCTTTAGGTTTTGCTTTTTTCTTCATCCGATGTTCTCGAAAACTACTCAACGATTTTCCCTGAAATTTTGAATTCGAGTTCTGAGTACTGTTATGTAGTTGGTGTTTCGGCCAAATTCGAAATTCAAACCCAAAAATGAGAGGAAGAAGAGGAGGAGCAAAATTTTAGATCGGTAGTTCCCAAATTTCAAAATTGTTTTTTTGAAAACATTACTGAATTCTATGATGGTAGATGACATTTTTTGTATTTCATCCCCTTTCTCCTCAGAAGAACTTTTACACTTCAAATTTGATGACAAGTAGAGTAAAAAATTTAAAATTATTTAAATTTCACTTTTCATCAAATATAAGTAACTAATACACCCTTTGATCCACATCGTTTTGTGTATTAGCATAGATTTTCAAACTTTTCTGATCAAATTTGGAGAAGAGGGTAAAAAAAAAACGTAAGCAGCCATGCCGCATTACTGGAGCTGAGTTTTTAACTGGGGCTTGTTTTGATTTAGTAATAACCTTGCTTAACCGTTCATCACTACAGGCCACACCCAATACCAAGTCTGAAAACCCCTACCCTATCCTTTCCAAAAACACTTAAGAAGTTCAATTTGGCACAAATGTAGTATTTCTTGCCATGAAATAATCATGCGAACACATATTTCTCAAATAATAACTATTTGAGGGTCCTCAAATTATCTTCAAATTTTGTAAATCCGCCATTTTGGATCCATTTTGACCCAAATTTAAGCAGTTATATTCTGGTCACAAACTAATCCTACACACAAAGTTTGACCATTCTAGGCCGATTTGGTGATGAGATATGGAAGATTCATGAAATTTCCTGCAGCAATTTCCCCTCCAAAAGCCGTTTTTTGCTCTAACTCCCCTCCAAAATCACTGAGGAAGCTAAAATCAAAATACGTTTGTCACTTGGGCTCATTTTATCATATGACACAGCAATAAAAAATTTTCGACCCTCCTGTACCCCACCACTATTTTAGGTTGGTAACCCCGCCTTCCCCCTCCAACATCATGTATGGAAGTGAATTCGGGATATAGTATACAACTTATCCCAATAACCATATGAATTCATATTAATTACATTTTTACCAACTTGAGGCTCCTCAAGCTCTACTCAAAATTTTGATAATCCGCCATTTTGAATCCATTTTGATCCAAATTCAAGAGGTCATATTGTGGTCACCAACTAACCTCACACACAAAATTTGACCTCTTTAACTTGATTTGGTGGGGAGATATGGAAGATTCAAGAAATTTCATGACTCAAAACTTCCTCAAAAAGCCGTTTTTTGATCTAACTCCTCTCAATATGCACTCAAGAAGCTGAAATTTGGATATGTTAGTATCCGTGACTCATTCTTTCATATGAAATCAAAAATGAAAAACTTGAGCGATTTGCCTTTCCTCCAGCCCCCCTCAAAATTTGAGTGATCCGCCATTTTGAAATTTATCGAAAAAACAAAAAAATTTATTTTTGCGCATTTTCAAGACGAGTCCCTCACCAAATTTTGAGCGAATTTTATGAATACTCGCCGGCGCTACGCGTGGGGGGAAAAAAATATATATATACCAAAAAGTTGGACATTTGCCAGATGATTACAAATGGTCTGAAACGCAAAGATTTGAAGACCCCACCCTCCCCGACCTTCCCTTCCCAAATCAGGTAGGCTGTAATAGCTATCGTTTTGTTAAAAACTCAGCTAAAAACAGAATTTTGATATTTTTCCTTTATAGTGATTAAATTTTTTTTTTTTGATCGCCGCATTTGAAACTTCGTTAAAAAATGAGTAAAAATTAAAAAAAAAAAAATGCACTCAAAATAAGTACGTATTGCAAATTGTTCGAAAAAAAATTGTTGAAAAGAGAAAGTCTTGATGAAAAAGTACAAAGAGTTTATGTTTGTGGCTGCTTATATTCTATCATAACGTTGGTTTTTCGTTGAAAATTTTCGAACTGGGAAGATAATAATAATTAATATTTACTTAGTTCATATGAAGACGCTCTACTACATTTCTATAATAGAAAATGAAATGATGTTAGTATCAAGTAAACCTTAATAAGAATTAAATTTGCGAGGTTCGCATCCACCTCCCTATTCTCATTCAAGTATCTGAGCATATACCAAGATGTCATCCATATTTAAATGTTATAAACTTATAAATTTCCTCACTAAATGTACATAGAAAGCTCAAGCTGGAAACTGAATGTTTGAGGAAAGGTGAGAGTTATTTGAAGAATCTCTAAATAAACATTTAGTTACAATAATGCAGCATAGAGCCGCTTACATTTTTATTACAATTTTAATTTGCATAATGAATTTTTCAGTATTTCTTGAAATGCAATATTTAATTTTGTTATTCATAACATACTGTTTGGAGAAGATAAATGTAATGAAGTAAGTTTTAAAGGCTTTAGATAACCTATGTTTATTAAGATTTCCATTTTTATGCTTAGGTATGTGTGATTCAGAATTTCCTCAACTTTAATTTAAATCATTCGATTAATTTGTTAAGCTTGATCGCTTATATGATAATTTTCTTTCAAATTTGAATATTTCATTCAATCTAAATTTTTACTTAAAAAGCTGAAATTTGGATATGTTTTGGACATTTGCCAGATGATTACAAAAAATTAATGATCGAAACGCAAAGATTTGAAGACCTTCCTTTCCAAATCAGGTAAGCTGTAACAGCTATAGTTTTAAATTAAAAACTTAGCTAAAAAGTAGAGATTAATCAAATTCATACAAAGCATTCTTCTACTTTCACTTCATCAGCATGTAGTAAAATGTAAGTACTTTATAAATGACTAATTATAATGCCGTAAAAGTTGATCGATTATAACTGGATCAACAAGCTAAAATGTCCATAATCGTTTACCCGCTAATCATATCATTTAACAATTAATGACTTTCTCTTTGAACCTATAAATCTCGCGGCGAAGTAAACTCTGTAATAAATTTGTTGATAAAGTGAGCAATAACTTTTTCATTGTATACAATTTCAATGTTACAATATTAATTTATAATACTATTTCTAATACAGGTATGGTCAGAAAACATTGAAATGGAGCTTCTCGTGAAATACGAATGTAGAAAAAAATGTTTTAACATTAGAGCAATCGAGAGCAAGAAACATTTAAATTATATATTAAGATAAACACAAAAATGTACGTAATAGAAATTATACAATAATATTTCGTAATTAAACAAGCGAATAAACTACTAAGTAGGTATATTAGGTATACAGTATGTATACACTTATGCTAATAATTTTTGGAAGATTGACAATTATAATCTGGCTTACACATTAATAATGCCTTTCTTGCAATCGTAATCTGTTGGTGTTTGAGAATCGCTATAAATACTATTGCTGCTGCGACTTGTGGCTTTTAACTTTTCTTGCATTTGAGATAGCATGTCTTGCATACGACGTATCTGTAATGTTATTAAATATTTGAGCATGACAATTTGCTTAAAACTAAAGCTAAAATATTTAGAGACGTATAGTGGAAAAAAAATACCTCTTCGTCTTTTTGTAACAAAAGTTTATCTGTTTCTGTGATCACCATTCCATCCATTTGAGAAACTGAATCACGTTTTAATTTTCTAAAATAAGAAATAGGTAAATGGGTAATAAGGCGATTTTAATTATAGTGTGTACGAAATTATAAAAATAAATGTAATTTTACCCTCGTTCTTTAATAGCCTGCTGGGATATTTGAGAGATACACTGGACTCTGAAATTTTCATAGTAGACGTCTTCGGTGACATCTTTGAGATCTTGCATGTGAGTGGTAATTAACATATTTCTCAATTTATTGAAATCGCTATGTTTCGGATTCTCCACTGTTATAACAAGTAGACATGTTGATGCAATGAGAAATTAGTACAATTTGGTTGATTCGAGCTATTGATAAAGAGACCCACCTTCTACAATACCCCATGGATATTGCCTTCCGCGTACTTTTTTGCCGCCAACCTCGATAATATTATGACTACCGATAACGGCAAATGGAATGCATTCTTTCAATTCTTTATCTTGCCGTTTAAAATCTTCGTCTTCGTCGCTGTCGCATTCTGGAAACTGGTATATCTGTAACGGAATAATGTACGTCATAAGAATTGAATGTTAATTAGTTATTAAGCCGATGATATTTTAATATTTGGAGATGACATATTTTTTGAACCAGTTTTAGTTATACATGTAATTTTTAACTCCTTATCATTAAGTTTTATTGAATAAATGGTAAAATAGGTATGTACCTATAGCACTCAGTTGCACTCTCAATTCTACACAGTTTACAGTAACGTTTGATTTCAAACTGGAATATTAAAATCGGAGACCATGAGTCGATTAATTCGAGAAAGTATGCAACACATATTGAGTTTGTCATGTCTTTCGCATCGCATGTTTTTTTTAATCATGAATCTTGTAACGGTGAGAGCTTGAAAAAATAATTTTCAATGTACACTGTTGTTCATACCTACTTGAAAAGACAACACACTTTTGTGATGATTTTTTGGAGGGGAAGGGGGTTGATGGGTAGGAGAATAATGAATGTTTCCTTATATTTCAATTATACTGATTCCATTACAAAAAAAGGAAAGAAAGAAAAAGTAAGCATCTATGCTGCATTACTGGAGCTGAATTTTATTTCCAATTGAGGCTTGTTCACCTTCACAGGTAACATTGTCGAATAACTTTTCAAGCCCACAGGCTGCATTAAATTACCGAATCCAGAACCCCATCTTATCTTTCCAAAAAAACCCGGAAAGTTTGTGTTTCGTTCTGTTCTGTTCTGTTTTATTGTGTTCCGTTCCGTTCCATTCTATTGTATTCCATTCTGTTCTATTCGGTTTCGTTCGTTGTTGTTGAGAAACATCGAGAGAGTTACTTAATGAATAATCAGAAATATGAAAATTTGCGTAATTACGCATTTACACTGATCTTCAAAAATCAAAAGTTCAAATTTTGATAATGCCATCGCCTGATGTCAATGCCAAAGTTATAGAGATACCAAATTACCAATTAAGTTACCGCACTCCCATTAGAGCAATGTAGAGCAATGTAATTACTTTCAAAATGATAGAGTATTTAACTATTTATAATGACTGGTCTATATTCTAATTGGCCATACCTCACGCATGTAACAACCAATCAGCAAGTTGGAATGTTGTAAATCACCTCGACTAACTCGTAAAATAAAAACACAAATCAGCCGATGATTTAAATCACAAACGAACTTCGTCGTTCACTGAAAACTGAACGATATTATTTAGGAAGGTAGAAATGAAACTACCTACATTTTATCACATTCTAGCATTATGATTGGTCATTACGGGCGTAACATATGACCAATCAGAACCCAGACCAGTTACTATAACAACTCTAATGATAGTTAGGTTCGTGGCGATCCACTAGACACATTTCCGATTGGTGGCTGAAATAACAACCAATGATCAGTTCAACCATATCTCACAGGAAATTCAAAACAACCAATCGTCAGAGTTGAAATTCGTGTCTAGTAGATCGCAGCGCTCAATAGTGAGCAAATGACCCTACTCCGATTTTTTGTTTATTTTTCAGAGCGCAGTAACTTAGTATCTTGGTATTTATGTATGACTTCAGTCTTAATGCCATCGTGAGTTATTAAAAAAAGAACCATGACAGCGATAATATTTATGAAGAGGAAAAAACTGTTCTGTTCAGTTCAGTTCGCCTTCATTGAAAAAAAATTTTTTGTTTTGTTCCGTTCTATTCAATTTTATTTCACTCTGTTCGGTTCTGTTTCAGTTTATTTATTATTTGTTCAAAATACCTATAACTATTTTGTTCTGTACTGGTTATCGTTCATTATGAACTAAAATTTTAGTGTTGTGAATCGTTTATAATGTTCCGTTCCGTTCATCTTCACCAGCCCTGCTTTGATTATTCGTTTAATCTTCTAAGTGCAGTAACATTGTATTCTATAGGTATAACCTTTGACTATATATATACTAGATGGACCGAGTTACGTGTAGGAAAACTGCGGTGAAACATTACATGCATCAGAGTCGGAACACTCGTTGCAACTTTATATCTTGCGCATGCCTGAAGTCCTTTATCACATTCATGTTATTCTGATTTTAAGCAGTACTATCTTTGACTATATACTAGATGGACCGAGCTAGCAACAAACAAATGCCAACCCAAAAACGGTGATACATTACACAGATTTTCTCAGAACACTCGTGACTAAATTCTAAATGCGCATGCGCAAATTTATTTCACGCTAATAGTTCGGCAAGGGGACATCGATGCGCATGCGCATTTTGAATTTAGTCACGAATGTTCTGAGAAAATCTGTGTAATGAATCACCGTTTTTGGGTTGGCATTTCCTTGTTGCTAGCTCGGTCCATCTAGAATATAGTCAAAGGGTATAACTTTGTTATTCATAGTCAAATAAAAACACTTTCATGTTGAAAAAAAAACAGTATGTTAGTAGGGGAAAAATATGCTTTCTATAATTTGAAATTGTAATTCTTCAATTTTGAAAAATAACATTATGCCTAAAAAATGGAAACAATAATAAATAACGAAAATAATACTATAATGCATCAAATTGAAGAAATTTAACGAAAAATCAATATTTTTACTGGACAGAGTTTTTGCATTTTTCTTTAAAATTTCTTGTATTATGTACAGTTTGAAAATTTCAAACTTGAAAAGAAATAGAGGAAGTTTAAATATGAAAAAAAATTAAGAAACACGATTTGTAGATTTATTTTTTCTCAAACGTGATGCGAAACGCCTGTAAAATTCGTAGAAAAGAGAAGACTGGCTGAAGACTTCCAACCACTGGATTCATGTCTCATATCGTCTTAATTCGAACCTTCTTTTCCAGGTTTCCTTCAACCATTACTGTTTCTCAGTCACTTATAACCCACCTGAATATTATTCTCTTGGATATCAGACATAATTCGCCTCTTCAATCTTTTCATCTCTGGTTCTGTGAGAGTGTCGGCTTTGCCAATAACCGGTACAATGTTAACTTTATGCTGTATCTGTTTCATCAATTCGATATCCAATTGCCTCAGTCTGTAATAATAATTTTCGTTGTCAAAAAGATACACATGTACCGGATACAATTGGATGACTAATTTTTCAACATTTACCCGTGACCGTACGGAGGAATAAAGTATAAACAGCAATGAACACGGTTGTCTACAATATTCTTACGATTTAGTCCGCTTTCGTCGGTGAAATATTGACGAAACTGTTCGTCTATGTAATTGCAACAAGCCCTCCAACTATCTTCGCAGTTTAACGAATCTCCAAAACCTACAAACGAAAATAAATAGGTTCAACTGAGGTCAAAAACTAACGAAGTACCTTACTTGCCCGCATGTTTATATTTTTTTGGTATAAACAAGTCGATATTGTAAGGGAATTGTAATCGCGCTACTGTTTAAGGTGAGTAATTTTTTTAACCTAGATAATCGCTAACGCGACGCATCTGGCTAGGTGTTTTTCACCTGCTCTATTCTAAACGACAACACGATGATTGTCGCGTGAATTACGCAGCATTGGTAGAAGGGTTATGTTCGAAAGCGGGACTATTCTTGATTAATTTCAATGACGATGTAGTAAGGAATGAACACGATGGTGAAAAGGTGATAAAATTTTTTTAATTTCTTTGTTTCGTAAGGTCGAGTAATTTTCAAAATATCGATTAATTAAAAATGATGTAAAAATACTTGATAATTTCACCATAAATCGAGTTATTATTTTAGCCTTGGTTACAAAAATATTTTTCTCGGTGCGTCTATGGAACAGCTATAGAAAAAATATAATTAAACTGACCTGGCGTGTCGACGACGGTGAGTCGTAATTTCACACCTCTTTCTTCGATATCCATGGTTTTTCTTTCGATTGTTGTGGTTTTATTAACGCGTTCTGTGACAAATCACGTATATACCAATTGAGCACATAATGAAAGTAAGAGACAAGTAGACAACCGATATACGTGATAATCAACGCCTACCATTTACTTCGGGTATCTTTCTATCTTTATAGAGATCGCTAAGGAACAGACTGTTGATGAGAGTGGATTTTCCTAGGCCCGATTCGCCGACAACCATTAACGTAAAATCGAATCCTCTTTTTACCGATTTTCGATGCACTTGCTCCGGCAGTGTGGCAAATCCGATATAATCCCTGTCTCCCTGGAACATATTAAAACACCCTCACATATCGTATTTTACCTCAAGTGTATGTTCATTTGGAAACAGAAGTATACGAGGAACGCGCTCATTTCGTACCGATGGATAAATTACCATTGCACGCTCTGCCGATAGCGAATGAAAAATGTTTTCTGCCATTTATGGTTGATGAAACGCAATTTAAAGAGTAATGAATTGCGCCGGTTTTTTTTCGTCGCCTTCGCTCGTATATTTTTAATCTCTGTTATTCGATGACTAAGTACATTTTGTAAATATTGGCGCGGTATCGTATAATCGTCATTTTTATGTACCACGTTTGCGATACATTTAGATTTTAGAGATTTAAAATTTTAAAAGCCGATGACATGGTGGATGGTGCACGAAACGTGAGATGGATCTGGACAAGAATGTAGGTTTGATTTAATTCTTTGAAGTCCATTATGGACTTCCGCCTTCCCAACACGTAACTGAGATAATGCATTATGGAAGAATATATACTTAATAATGGAGATATCTAACTTCAATTTACACGCGTGTTCGCTAGTTCGTGCCGTGTATATGATGAGATTTTTTTCGAACGTAAAACGGATTTTTATCGATTTTCAAGCAATAATTTTAAAGGAAATTTAATTATATATTTAATTAAGTACTAAATGTTTCTCGTGAATCTAGGTAATACGTACTGTGTTATAATTATAGATTTATAGTTGGGAAATTATTTTAAGGGTAGGGGGAGGGTTGAAATTTACATGGTAGAATGATTCATCTTCTTTTAGAGGACATGTGCCTTATTTAAGTTAAAGAAGTCATGTGCTATTATTATTTTTTGAATAACAAATATATTTTTTCTCCAACTTATTATATGCGTTAATTTTTTTCTTTATTTCCACACAGAATTAAAAGGGTACAGAAGTGGCGAAATGTCCTGGGAGGTATTTTAATAGTATATCAAAACTCTAAATTCCAATTAAAAATAAAACCCCTCGTATTATTAAAAAAAATATCTATCATATATTCCACGTTTCCACCGCATCAAAATGGCTTGGAAGTACGTACATGTATGTAAGTATTAATTATGTAATTATTTGGGGGGGGAGGAGGCGAGCCCGTAGCCAGGCGACTTGGTCAAGGATGGCTAATGAAATTTTAGGGGGAGGGGGCAAAATTTTTTTTAATGTTCAATTTTTTTAGTGTTACGAGAATGATACAAAAAGATAGCAAAATGACAATTTATTATTAAGTAAGATACAATTTCGTGACTCGTGTTCGGATCTTTGGATGATTGTTTTTTTTTTTTATATTTGAAAATTTAAAATTTAAAATTCAATTTATTTGTCAAATAATAATAATATCTAGTGTATAGCTAAAAATTTTGCTAGGGGGCAAAACAGTTTGCTAGGAGGGCATTGCCCCCTTTGCCATCACCTGGCTACGGGCCTGGGAGGAGGGGTCAAAAAACTTCATGGTGTGCTGAATAATTTAGAAATTATTTCTTTAATTTATTGTAATTTTAAAAATTGTTCAAGAGGTTGTAAAAGTGTTAAGAATTTGATTAAAATTTTTTAGTGTTTTTCAAAAATTTTTTATGACTTCTAAAAATTCGAAATTTTTTTTTATTATTATTTTGTTACAGTAGCGTCTGTACCTGTCATGGTTTTTACACCACCCGGTTGCTTATTCATTCAAAAATGTTCACGGTTTTAAAGATACGAAAGATTATTTTTATAAATCCATTATTATTTTAAAAATATTTAGAAATCATTTTTTTAATTCTATATAATTTTTTAAATGATCCAAGGGTTTGAAAAATTGAATTTTTTAATTCATAAAATTAAAAACGATTTGGTGGGGTTCTTAACATTTGACAAATCGTTCATTTAATTCATCGTCATTAACTCATTATTTTCTTTTTTTATTTGCTAAAACCTATATTTTTTGAAACCATTGTTATTTAAAAAATTGTTTAGAAATAATGAAAAAATCGAAAAATCATTTTTTTAATATACTCTAATTTTTTTAAATGTTCTAAAATTCTGAGAGTACGAAAAATTGAATTTTTCAAATACATGAAATAAAAAAAAAATTGGGTTCTCTCATGGCTTCTAAAAATTTTAAAAATAATTTCTCAGATTCATCGTTCATTTCAAAAATGTTCACCATTTTAAAAATACAAAAAATAATTCTTTTAAGGGTATAGAAATTGAAAAAATAATCAACGAATATTATAAAAATATTAAATTGAAAGGAAAAACAATAAAAACTTGGAAAAAAATTATAAAATAAATTGCTAGTTTTTGGGCCCTTTCCGGAACTCTCGACAAAAAACAACGTGCCCTCAGTCCCTCTTTCCTGACAGTAAACTAAACCGTATTCCCTTCTTTTGGAGTCTGATAACCCTATTCTAATCCAATTATTCGATACCATTTCATTTTTAGCTCTTAAAAAAAATTGCATTCATTTAATTAACTCATGAAAGATTTTTAAAGAATTTACTGACCTTGAAATCTACTAATTACCAGTCATCAGGATTTGTGACGACAGAACCCAGTGCTTTTTCACATTCCCGCCTTTTATCGTTGTTTCAACTATTCGATTATTGTAGGTATTGAAAATAACAAAGACCAAATTGGTGATTATATTCCAGCGACGTTTCATTATTTACATTTTAAATTCCAGTCTTCGTCGTCGTCAACAACCTATCGTGTTTTGAGTGTTAATGATGGTAAGATTGTAAGAGTAAAGAATACCGTGAAGCTTGGAATTTGAATTCGTAATTTTTTCGCGATGAGTTCATTTGAAAGAGGATGTCTTGAATTTTACGTTTATGCAAATTTCGTCGACTATACTTTTAATTTAGTTTTTTACCGATTTAGGCTGAATTATTGAACATTATTATGGACCATGGGTACAATGGGCTATAAATGACCAAACTGCATGGTGCTTGCACCACCCAGTTGAACGTGAATATTATTATGACTTTGAATTAAATTTGTAAATTAGAAATATACTTAAATAGGTAAATATTTTAATAAATTTAATGACTACTAAATAAAAAATAATAAATAATAGGAAAACAGATTTTTATGCTACTTGAATCGAAATCACTTCGACGCGATGATTATGTAGAATATGTATGTAGGTAGAGCTGCGATTTATGTAATTTAAGAGAGCAAAAATATGCATTTATAAATCTTAACATATTCAACAATAATAAGTATTTACGTGAAATTTTATTACAAAGATAAAAAAATATTTTTTGCATAAAATTAATTCTTTACACTTAATTATAAATTTTAAAAATAAACAAAGATAAGCTGTAATAGTTGTAAACATTAATTAAAAACTTGACTAAACATTTTTTAATATTTAAGTAATTATTTCCAAGCTAATCGAAGGTCCTTAATCATTGCAGAAAAGAATATGGATGCGAACAGAAAGTGAGGGATGGGTTTAACATGCCTTATATTTCCATTAGAATGTACAAGAAAACAGCCACGTTTAATTTGTACCCATATTTTTTTCTGTAGTGATAAAGGCTAATTCATGATAATTCATAAGTAAAACGATGAGGAACGTAATGATATGCTTGGAATAGTTAATAATTGGTTTTCAGTGTAATGAGAATAGTTTTACTGAAAAAAGACATGATTTTAAATGTGAGTTTTGTCCGAATATTTTTAAGCGATTATTTTTTGAAATTTGTTCATAAAAATAAAGATGCAGATATGACTCATGAACTTAAAAGGCCAATAAAAATATTTTCACCTTTGTTGCGTAACATACTAATTCTGATTGAGAAAGGAAAGCTCTATCAGATACGCTTATCAAAATTTATATGCAGTGGGAAATTCCCATGCTTATCGAAGTTCATATTTAAAAAATCCGGTATCCGAATATTTTTCTGAGTTACTGTACACATATATTTTTAGAAAAAAAAGTTGTGGAGCCATAGAAGAACTTGTAAATTTGAACTTTAAAAAAGATATCAATAATTTGACTCCAGCACGACAGATAATCCACAGCATAAGTTTACCCAACTAAATACCTATCTACCGTTATAATATACTGACGTGAGATAAATCGTAATCAATGACCATATTTTAGTGCCATTTCCGTTCACACACAACCCCTATACATTCCTAATCATAAATGTACGATTATTCAGGAAAAAGATTTTGTTACAATTGAAGCGTTAAAAAGCTACTGTTAATCGCGCACGTTATATTTACAAATATATTAAGTCGTAAAAATAAGCGGCAAAAGATTAATAACCAATTAACCAACATCCGACATCTGTTTTCTGTGACGTAGGTAAATTAAAATATTGGCTTTTATTCAATATGCATCGTGTTAGGGCGTGATTACAAAAATACTACCGATTATTACGATCTAGGATTACAACAATGAGATGATACCTTGTAATTCATCGTATACGTAGATATTGAAACTTAAAAGTTTCGAAATACCTTCTACATATGAAAAAGAAACGCACTCTATTAAGTAAGTATTTACACTAGTATATTTCCCAAGTGATTACCGGTATCGTATTGAAAGCTTATCTCTCATGACGTGGTGTTAGTTTTCTTACTGCGTCGCTTTGAAGAGGAAAGTGTCAAAATATTAAAGCCGACAGAGAAGGGAAACCTTTCAAAAACGAGTAAAGCTTTAATTACAATTATGACAGTACTGATCGCTGAACGACGTAAGATACTACGCTATAGGAAAATAAGAAGAGATAGCCATTCGCCGCCGACACCTTAATAAGAATTATTCAACTTACGGATTTTCGTTTGGAAGATAACTTTCGACGCATGGCGCTACTAAAGCTTAGATCGCTGGAACAAGACAAACAAAACTGATCATTGGATTGAAATTTTCGCGGAGAAGTTGGCGACTTTAAATAGGTACATCGATACTTCGACGTATTCTCCGGACACGGTTCCGGTTTTATCCACAGAGGAGTGTTCGCGTCGGATTTTTTAAACGGTGAGTTGTAATCCATTATGTAGAAAATAGGCGTTACACGACAAACGTAATTGATACGACTACGAAATTCGAAGAAGAGGATTTTACGAATCGCGACAATGCGTTGTTTACCGAACGCGCGCGGTTACATCATGAACGTTGTACGATTTTTTGAGACCGGATTCCACGGTGAATTGAATATATAGGTATACGGTAATATGCTCGTATTTGAAGAGTATATTTCCTTCTCTACATAAAATTATTTTATGTCACCAGTGACCTTATAAACTCGTGACAGTTGCCAAATATTACCTTATTCGAATTAACGCCTTGTCTGGTTGTTATTAAATTCTTAATGTGATCAGGCGCCGTTATGGTTTACGTTTAATTTATGAAAATTGATTACACGAACTTTGTCACCAGATGAATAAAAAGTATGCGATGATGAACATGTTTAGTTGAGTTTTTAATGAAAGTCATAGCTATTACAACTTACCTGATTGGAAAGGAGGGATCGTGGTCTTTCATAAGTTGAGTTTTTAATGAAAGTCATAGCTATTACAACTTAACTAGATTAGGTTTTGTAACCAATCCCCCCCCCACCGCCACTATGAGAAGTGGAGGCGTATATTTAAGCTAAAAACTGTCTAGATATGAGTAGTAATATATGTGCTAAATATGAAGAAAATTAGTTATAGTCAGATTTGAAGAAAAATGATAACATTAGTGAGTGGTAGATGAAAAACTTCTTCCCTAACGCGTATATCTCCTCCCGCCCCACTTCATAACGCACAGGGATGAGGATGAAAATCGCTTAATATTTTTTCAGAGATTTCTCTAGTGAAGTTCTAGAAGGACTTTTTTAAATTCATGATCCACTTTAAAATGTTGGTTCATTCAAACTTTGAGGGGGTTTTTTAAAATAAAAAATTATTATAACGCATAAATTTGAAATATTATTAAAAAAAAAAAATGAAAAAAAAAATTTATTAAGTTTATCATTAAAAAATCATTTCTAAGCACCCAAAATCTCAAAAATTTCCATCTCGATGACACATGATAAAGACAGTAAAATTAGAACACCAACACATGATCCACTTTAAAATGTTGGTTCATTCAAACTTTGAGGGGGTTTTTTAAAATAAAAAAATTATTATAACGCATAAATTGAAATATTACAAAAAAAAAAAATGAAAAAAAAAGTTTTTATTAAGTTTATCATTAAAAAATCATTTCTAAGCACCCAAAATCTCAAAAATTTCCATCTCGATGACACATGATAAAGACAGTAAAATTAGACACCAACATATTCAAGCTTCAGCTTCTTAAGTAAATTTGACGGAGCGTGGTGCGAGAAACTGCTTTTTGAGGAGGTCTTGAGTCATGAAATTTCTGGTATCATTTATATTTCCTCACAAATTGAAATACAAAACTTGAACTTCATATATGAAGTTGGATGAGGACCAACATATGACCCCTTGAATATGGTTTAAAATGAATCCGAAATGGAGAATGGTCAAAATTTCAGAAAGGCTCAAGGAGCCTTAAATAGCTCAGATTTAATAAATATGAACTCATCGATTACTGAAAAGAAAAAAAAAATTTTTAACAAACTGTTTTTATCTCCCAACTGCTCTCCAAATTCACTTAGCTAGATGAAATTCGAGCTAATATTCATCAAACTTGAGCATTTTGAGGCTTCTTCAAGCTTTCCTCCAATTTTAACCATGTGCCATTTTGGATCCATTTTGAACCAAATTCTAGATGCCATATTGTGGTGCGCAAATAACCTCAAACACAAAGTTTGAACTTTCTAGATCCATTTGGTGAAGAGATACTATGATTTAAGAAATATCGTGACTCAGCAGAACGTTCTCAAAAAGCCCTTTATTGTTTTAAATCTTCTGCTAATTCACTTGAGAGACTGAAATTTGGATTAGTAGGTGTCCGTACTCTATTTGATCATATGAAGTTGAGTTCAAAAATTCTGAGGTTTTGGGGCCCTTCCAGCCTGTTAAAATTTGAGTGAAAAGCCATACTGAATTAAATCAAAAATCTAAAAAAAATAGATTATGGTCATCGGCTAATGCGAGAAACGAAGGAAAACTGTAAGTATACTTCGCAAAAAAAAACTAAAGGTAATTTTATTATATTCCTTTAAGT
>VFXL01000511.1:0-60001 GCA_009761765.1 Phenacoccus solenopsis | reverse complement strand
ATTTAAGCGATTATTCACACGAAGTTTCGCCGAACTAGTCAGCATCTTCAGGTGAGTGTGGTGAAACGTCCAGTGGATAATCGCTTGAATAATTTTTTAAAACGAGCTTTTTTGTTTTTAATACAAAATTTTTTCTCATTAAATTTGCTAGCTCGTTGGTATTCGATTGTTTTTTCATAAACACTTCAGCGTGTGTAACAAGGGAATCTTGGTTTTCCAGCACCCCTCGATCGCATCATATAGAAATCTTTTCAAGAACAAGACATGACTTGAAATTTGCTGAGTAGTGTTTTCAAACACGTATAGTGAAGGAGCAATGTTAGATGAGGCCCGTATTCGGGCCTACTCGCTTTCGAACGTAATAGCCTAATATTCATCATACATAATATGAAGCTATCGATAAATTTCCTGCATTAATTTTCGATATAAATCTCCGATACAAGTAAGGGAGGAGTCAAAATGGAAAGTTGAAAAAAATCACGTAGGCTGTAATAGGCTTCATGTCCTTCAGAAATTCGGCTAAAAAAATACCGAAACCACTGCTGGTAATTTTTTTTTTCTAACGATCTAAAATAATGAGTATGAACCAAGATATAGCGAAAAGAACATTATTTCAATATGCCACCCATTTCGGGAATAGAGTTTTTTATATTTTTCAAACTTCCGAATCACATTCCTCATTCTTGAACTCTTCTCCCCCATTGTGATGTATTTGCTCTTCATGATTTGGAGGTATAAAAGGAATTCCTGTAGCTCAAATTTGGATATGTTGGAGTTCGGGATTCACTTTTTCATATGAGATCAAAAACAAAAAATTTGAGCTATTTGCTCTTCCTCCAACTCCCCCCCCCATGAGTGATCCACCATTTTGAGGTTTATTTTAAAAAAAAGAAGTGCTTCTTTCACACTTATGAGAACAGTCTCTCATCAAATTCTGAGCGAAATTCATAAATACCGCCGGCGCAAAGCGTGAAGGAATAGATTTTATGAATGACAACTTCCTTAAAAAGTCGTTTTTTCCTTCAACTCCTCGCCAAAGGCAGTTAATACGCTTAAAAAACTAAAATTTGGATATGTTAGTGTCCGTGACTTACTCTTTCACATGAGATCAAAAGCGAGAAATTTGAGTTACGTGCCCTTTCTCCAGCTCTCCTCGAAATTTGAGTAATCTACCATTTTGAATTTAATTGAAAAAACAAAAAAAATTATAAAAGCTTTCACCAAATTTTGAGCTACCTAATTTCATGAATACCCGCTGGTGCTACGCGTGGGGGAAGCTATAAAAAGTTGGACATTAGGTAGATGATTACAAATGGTATGAAACTCAAAAATTTGAAGACCTAAATATTTTATTAAAAATAAAATTAAAAAATGAATTGATGTAAATTCAATATTAAACCCTGAAACTAATTCTGATTCCCTTTCAAAAAAATCAAACGGAACACGATTTAAGCCTTCCCCGACCACCCTTTTTAAATCAAGTAGGCTGTAATAGCTATCGTTTTTATGTCAAAAGTTCAGCTAAAAAATTATACTAGTCTGATAGGAATAGTGAAAAACAGTTTTTTTTTTCAAACAATTGCGAATCATTAGTTAGTTTTGCATGAAGTTACTAACGTTATTTTACGTGCATCGTCCATATATTGATTGGAATTTTTTCAAAATTTAACGCTCAGTGTCACATTTATTATTATTCATTAAAAAAAATAATAAAATGAATAAAAAATAAGGTTTATTTAGAAAAAATTGGCGATTTAAAATTTTGTGAAAAGTAAAAATGAAAATTGCAAAAGTCGTGATTTCGATAACAATACAGGTCAACAGAGCCAAAAAATATATTTTCGACTCTTTAATATTCCACTCTAAGTCGAATGCATTACAACTTGAACATTGTGAAAATGGGCTTGAAATGACAGGAAAAATGCGATTAGGATATAATTCTACTCGAAACTATTTTTTTATTAAATCCAAGTCATAAAAATAAGGCGAAGTGCCTATTTTAAGATTTTTTAGCTGAGTTTTTAATAAAACGATAGCTATTACAGCCTACCTGATTTGGGAAGGGAAGGTCGGGGGAGGGTGGGGTCTTCAAATCTTTGCGTTTCAGACCATTTGTAATCATCTGGCAAATGTCCAACTTTTTGGTATATATATTTTTTTTCCCCCACGCGTAGCGCCGGCGAGTATTCATAAAATTCGCTCAAAATTTGGTGAGAGACTCTTCTTGAAAATGCGCAAAAATAGTTTTTTTGTTTTTTCGATAAATTTCAAAATGGCGGATCACTCAAATTTTGAGGGGGGCTGGGGAAGGGGCAAATAGCTCAAATTTTTCGTTTTTGATTTCATATGAAAGAGTGAGTCACGGATACTAACATATCCAAATTTCAGCTTCTTGAGTGCATATTGAGAGGAGTTAGATCAAAAAACGGCTTTTTGAGGAAGTTTTGAGTCATGAAATTTCTTGAATCTTCCATATCTCCCCACCAAATCAAGTTAAAGTGGTCAAATTTTGTGTGTGAGGTTAGTTGGTGACCACAATATGACCTCTTGAATTTGGATCAAAATGGATTCAAAATGGCGGATTATCAAAATTTTGAGTAGAGCTTGAGGAGCCTCAAGTTGGTAAAAATGTAATTAATATGAATTCATATGGTTATTGGGGATAAGTTGTATACTATATCCCGAATTCACTTCCATACATGATGTTGGAGGGGGAAGGCGGGGTTACCAACCTAAAATAGTGGTGGGGTACAGGAGGGGTCGAAAATTTTTTATTGCTGTGTCATATGATAAAATGAGCCCAAGTGACAAACGTATTTTGATTTTAGCTTCCTCAGTGATTTTGGAGGGGAGTTAGAGCAAAAAACGGCTTTTGGAGGGGAAATTGCTGCAGGAAATTTCATGAATCTTCCATATCTCATCACCAAATCGGCCTAGAATGGTCAAACTTTGTGTGTAGGATTAGTTTGTGACCAGAATATAACCTCTTAGATTTGAGTCAAAATGGATCCAAAATGGCGGATTATCAAGATTTGAAGATAATTTGAGGACCCTCAAATATTTATAATTTGAGAAATATGCGTTCACATGATTATTTCATGGCAAGAAATACTACATTTGTGCCAAATTCAACTTCTCAAGTGTTTTTGGAAAGGATAGGGTAGGGGTTTTCAGACTTGGTATTGGGTGTGGCCTGTAGTCATGAACGGTTAAGCAAGGTTATTACTAAATCAAAACAAGCCCCAGTTAAAAACTCAGCTCCAGTAATGCGGCATGGCTGCTTACGTTTTTTTTTTTCAAACTGCACTTAGAAAATGATTTAGTAAGCATAGGCCATCATAAAAAATTAATCATCTACACGATGATCGAATAATAAAGTAATGATCCTAACGCCATGTCCTGAACAGGAATTAATCATTACAGAAAACCACAAAAATATCCACAGACGGTAGCAAATTTCTATTCAAATTTCACACTGGTGCCCATTTACCTCTCTTATTTCGAGCTCATATTAAACACTGATAGTGGAAATTTATCGAAGGCACCATATACAATAATTTCAAGGCAACATAATTTGCATGTTATCGGGTCTATTTCCCTTACTCACCATTCTATCGGTAAATCTCGTTCCGTTTGGAACAAGTAGTAGTTATTATTGCCGATAAATTGGGCTAATCCGAAATCCGAGATCTTCACGTTATATTCATTCACCACCAGAATATTCCTAGCTGCTAAATCACGATGAACTATTTTCTTCTCGCTTAAATACGTCATACCCTATTCATACAAAGCGTTAATATACTTTCAAAAAAAAATTTCTCGCACATATTCTTCGTAAATATTACCTTGGCCACATCTAAAGCGAATTTCAGTAAATGATGGGTGGTCAATTGATCCCTATGGATATTTAGGTAACATCTCAATGATCCGTGTTCGATATATTCCAAGACCAAACACAACTCCGGATCTCTTATAATACCCTTGATTCTCACAATATTAGGATGTTCCAATTTCTACGAGTAAACAAGAACTATTATAGTTGCCTCTCACCGATGATATAATTCTCTACCATTTCAACACGCACCTTCATGATAGATATTTCTCTATCGAAATCCGCTCGTTTATCTCGCGTTAGCATATGCGGTTTCAGCTTCTTGATGGCTACTCTTTGGGATTCCTCTTCGTTGTGCCAATGCTGCAATGTACCTTTGTACACTTCGCCGTAAAATCCCTAATAATGAAATATAGTCGAGTAAGATTTTTCGAGCCTTCATTTATCACCTAAATACTCGAACTTCATTTTTCACCTCTCCAATACGTCCGGTTAAAACCAGGTTCCATTCGGAATCCAGTTCAAAAATACTCTGAATACTCGAGATAGGATTATCGCCGAGACTATACTCATGTTGGTTAGTAATAGGCACCATATGTTTAGTATTGGTAAAACAATGATACATCTATGAAAGGAAAAAAAACGCATCTATTAGCACACGATTTTGGCTCCAGCCAGAAGATAGCTTCGCGTAATTACCGTAGAGTAATTGTTTTTATCCGGCATTATAATATCGTTGCTCAAAGTGGCGCTGCTCTGAGACAAATCCAGTGAACTCCGTTCGTCACCATCTTCCAAAAATGTATCAACTATACAAGTATATAAAATAAAGTATTCGTCACGCCTAAAATATTTCATCCACAAAAATAAAAACCCACTTGTCACTTCGGAGAATAAACTAGAGCTCAAGTCGTCACTTTCTTTCGACTTATTGGAAACATTATCTTGTTGATTATCATGCGTTGGTATGATAGCCGAGTAAGAATGTCCTTGTCGCGCGTTAAAGACTGAAATAAGAAAATTTACGTATCCGCACATGAAACCAGTTTTTTTTCCTCGTAATCCATCTTACTTCCAACGAAGTGAAATTTACCTTGATACAAGACTTGATTGATATCCCGCATCGCGGCTTGTGGCTTCTTACGAGTATACGGGTCGCGACTCCAACACTCCATCATTAAATGGTACACGGTATTTGAGCAGCCATTAGGTTGGGGTAAAATTTTACCGTTTCTGTAAAACTACAAAAAGCGAATTCATTAGCCATCCTTTGAAAAAGACCGCATCTCGGTATAGAAATTCTCACCTGTTTGAGCACAGCAGCTTCGGCAGCGGGCGGACATTTACCGTAACTGAAGATTTCCCATAAAGTCGTACCGAATGCCCAAACATCGCCCATATGAGAAAATCGCGTTCTACTAAGATCGCCATAGTGTTCCGGCGGAATCCAGTGGATACTGTAAAATATTGTTTAGATGAAAATGAAATAATAATTACAAGTTCTAACGTAAGAATAAAGGGGCTTCCTCTATGAGATGGTGAAAAGACGTTCGACTGAAATTTCGTGCAAAGTGACCCCGCAGTGGAGCCGAATACAATTTTACTCACATAATATCGCATATTATTTATTTTCAAATCCAGTCAAATTCCAAATAAATTTTTGGATTCAGCCTCCTAAAAGAGTCCAAAAATCCAAAATGTTGAAAAATTGAGCTTCAAATGAAACTCTGGAATTATTGGTATCAAAAGGTATGTTTTCGAGAATCCTTGCGTTTCAGATCATTTGTAATCATCCGGCAAATGTTCAACTTTTCGATATAGGTATTTATATAATTAATAATAGTTTTGTACACTGTTGCATCCGAGTTGGTCTTTTAAGTACGTTCTTGCACCCGCTAAGGGCGCTACAACCAGAAACGGCGAGAGCGAAATCGGGTCCTGGTACGAAAATTTCTCGGGCACTTTTTTCCGGTGCATTTTTCAACCCCTCCCCCCTCCGCCATCAATATGTTTTTACACCTCGCTTCATGTTACAAAAATAACAAAATTTTACCTATATTTTATAATTCATTTTCATCACTTCAGAAAATACTTAATAATAATAATAATAATAATAATAATAATAATAATATATTTAAAAACAAAAAACAATAAAAAAAAATCACAAAAACAAGGTCTTTCCTGCTTTATTATGGGCAAATTCATGCACCGAGGCTCTCCTTGAAAATGCGACAAAATTATTTTCCATGTTTTCTCGATAAAATTCAAAATAACAAATCACTCAAATTTTGAGGGAGGCTGGAGGAAGGGCAAATAACTCAAATTTTTCGTTTCTGATTTCATATGAAAGAGTAAATCACAGACACCGACAATACTAGAATACGGCCTCTTTAATTTGGCTCAAAATGGATCCAAAATGGCGGATTATAAGGATTTGAAGATGATTTGAGTACCTTCAAGTAGTTACAATTCGAGAAATATGTGTTCATATGATTATTTCATGACAAGAAATACTACCTCAATTTCTTAAGCGGTTTTGAAAGGGACTTTGAACTGGTTGTGGCCTGTAGTCATGAAGATTCAACGACGTCATTACAAAACCAGAACAAGCGCCAGTTAAAAACTCAGCTCCAGTAATGCGGCATGGCTGCTTATGTTTTTTATTTGGTTTTCACGCGTTTTTCAATATGGCTTATTCAAAAATTGAGCCTCGGCCAAATTTTACGGACCTTCAAAAACAATCAGGACCCCTCTCCCCCACCCCCTCACCTCCTCAAATTTCCCACTCTATTATTTATTATGTATTATTTATTTATTTATTTATTCTTATTATTTTTTTTTCAATTACAATTATGTTTATCTTGTTCACCTCAACTTCCCCCCTTTCCCCACTCTTCCTTTTCTTCCCCCTTGTTATATTTATTATTCTATCTCTTTTTATTATTATAATATGTTATCCTTAATTATTATTTTATTTTAATTTTTATTTCAATTTTTAATTATAATTTTTAAATTTTAATATTTAATTTTTATTTTAACTAATATAAATTTAAAGGGGTCCGGTAAAACAATCGTAATACCGGGTCCTGTCTTTTGTAATTTATATTATTCCAATAAAAATTTTTATTAATTTGAAAAAAAAAAAAACTTAAATTCCAAAGGTCACATTCTAGTTTTTTATAAACTCGACATACTAAGTTACAGCTTTCTAAGTATATTTGGTAAAAAGGCAAAGACTATTTATGAAATTTTTTTTGCATGATTTCCCACTTAACAGCAATTTCCCCACCAATTCACCACCCCCCCCTACTTGAAAAGTTTTTATTTGAATATGTTAGTCATTTGAGCTAACTTAGTCGTATCAAATCATGATTTAAAATTTGTAATCTTCCGCTCAACCTACTAAATTTTAAGGGTAATAACTTCTCTTCTCCCCTCCACCATCACATGTTAAAGTGGATTTGGAATATCGTAAGAACATTTTTGATCGACAGTAATAATATGAGCCTATATTTATACATTCCGATTTATCTGAGGCTTCTTCAAGACTTCCTCAAATTTTGACCATCCGCCATTTTGAATACGATTTGACCTAAATTCAAGGGTTCGTATTCTGGCCTACAACTAACCTCACATATACAGTTTGAGCTCTTTAGATTGATTTGGTGAAGGGATATAAAAGTTGACAAAATTTTATAATTTATAACCGCCTCGCAAACTGTTTTTTTTTTGCTGTACTTCCCCTCCAAATTCACATAAAAGCTGGATTTTCCATTGATTGGTGTACACCGTACATACTTTACTAAGTGAAATGACATCACGATCGAAAATTACGAGGCTTCATCTCATTTGAGTAAATCGTCATTGTAAGACCAATTCAGAATAAAATGGTATGGCGTATTTACGTGAGCCTTTCACCAAGTTCTGAACGACCTTCATCCATACTTACCAGCATTACGATAGGAAAGAGAAATAGTTGGATAGTTGCCATATGATTACAAATGAACTGAAACATAAAGATATACAGAGCCCCTCCTCTGTCTTCCCCAATTCCTTTTCACACATCAAGTGGGCTGTAAACTATAGTAGCCGTTAATTTTAATTTTATTAAAAACTTAGCTAAAAACTTCACTCACTCAATATCTGTAAATTCGTTAAATAAACCAGGATCCGATAATTTCACTACAAAGGAGTTATCTGTGTGAGCAGATACGAGTAATTTTCGACATCTGATTTTTCCGTGGACGAAGCCAGCTTCCTCCTGAAAAATAACATTTATTCTGAATTATTCAATTTTTATCTCGTGAAAAATCATTTCACAAAATAAAATTCATCATTACAAAAAAAAAAAAAAAAAAAAAAAAAAAAACGCACCAAATACCACAGAGCATTTGCTAAATATGTCGAAGCTTCCACCAAATCAACTTCTTTAATAGGAGGACGATTCTCAACATCCGCTAAATAACGATCCAACTGCCCTAATGGCAGATACTCCATAACCATGGATATAGGACTGGATAACGTGAGACCGTAAAATTTAACTATAGCATTTGAATTAACGAATGCCCATCGACTAGTAAGTGAAAGAAATTCCTATGTGAAAAAAATTGAAAGTCAATTAGACACAAATGTTCTGAAATCTACAACAGATTTCATTAGAAAGGTGTATTACGGTTAAACATTTTTCTTTAAAATTCTCCTTTAATACTTTCATGGCAACATTCCTTTTATGATTGTCGGTCGTCCAAACACTACGATAAACTGTAGTAAATGGACTTCTTCCTTCCTTAAGTTTATCTAAAAATATAATTCAATGATTTAATAATTAGTAATGTTTAATCTATATTGAATTAATTTATTTGAATGATTTACTTTTGAAAACCATGAGAGATCTAGTATCAATACATAACGGCGTCATTACTGGTAACTCTTTTTTATCGAGAGATCGTGTCTGACTGCAATCAGTATTTTCAACTCGACATATCAACAAGTTCGACTGATCTGTACATCATCATAGAAGAAAAAAAATGAAATAATCAGCTGGTGTTTAGCACAGTTAAAATGTATACACAAGTACATCGGGAATATCAAAATTACCGAATTCTGATGGCGGTAGACATTCGCGCAAAATAAACTCGCTGTCTGCAGATTTATGATCCGCAATCAACTGAGGAATAGTTTCGTATGTTTTCTTGCCGCTACATAATCTGAATTGTTTATTATTGGTGGTCTCGATTTTATACGTTACAGGCTTCGGGCTATACATAAATACTTTATCAGTAATAGTAATTTAACAAGAAAAGATATAAGGATATTAATTACCTCGTCTTTGTGCATACATCGATATAATACGCATCGTAAGCTAAATCGCTCTCTCTCAGAATATAACAACCAACTTCGTTATTCCTCTTTTCTTCCAATTTACTATAAGCGAATTCTCCGCTGAAACGAAATGAAAAATTAGGCGTACGATAAGAATGATGATTAAATGAAATGCAAATCTAGTACCTTATAGGTCCGTGGCATTTGAGAGGCAGTAATTTTTCTAAAGATGGAGTTGGAAAATCACGGCAAAGGTTAAAGGTCCATTTCACCATTAGTCTGTAATAGCCATCGAGAAGTGAAACAAATGACTTCATGTCTGGTAATGAATGGAATTTTAAGAACAAAGGTATTCCATTTCTACGGGATATTTCGATGGTTCCATCTTTAGTATCTTTCCTTACGTTTAGATAACACAAGTCGTCGATTGTGCAGATATGTTCCCACTGCGAATATCAAAGGGTGAATTAGTAACCATTTTTTCACGAATATTTTTCAACGAAAAAAAATCTTACCTCCTCTTTATGCTCATATTTCATACTCAAGCCTGGGAAATCTACATGAAATGGGTTCACGTTGATCTCAACTCCATAAGGCCTATCGGCGTCATTAATTGAAGCGTTGAAATTTTCACTAAGATAATTGGGAGCAATTTTTGCAAACTGTTCTAGGTAACCGCTTTTCACGTAAGATACTTCGCACTTCAATTTAATCACTTCGAAATTTTTACTACGAGGATTGGGAACAACTATTTTAAATTGTTCTTTAAATCTCGATTCAATCTCGTTAAACTTAATAACTATGGGTTTCTTGAGGTAAAACCAGTGCCTTTTTTTAGCCTCCTGCGGAAAAAACTGCTGGTATTTTTTAATAACGTCCTTTTTACTCCAACCATCTTCAATGGTAGCTCGATACATATCTATTACACTAAGACCTATGATTTTATTTCCGTAATTTGCGTAGTCGAGATTCGGTACTTTACTGTGGAGAATTTCATATCTGACTTGGCTGAAGTAGTAATTGTAAGCATTCAAATC
The DNA here is from genome assembly GCA_009761765.1 of Phenacoccus solenopsis. Classification (NCBI taxonomy): domain Eukaryota; kingdom Metazoa; phylum Arthropoda; class Insecta; order Hemiptera; family Pseudococcidae; genus Phenacoccus; species Phenacoccus solenopsis. The sequence goes on along the minus strand of VFXL01000511.1, from coordinate 49,810 downwards.
GATTTTCTCTAGTCGACTGAGATCAGGAACATTGAACCTTACTCTGAATTCGAATTCTCGATTGGAAATTTCTTCTATTTTTATGGATAGACATAACCATTCCTTGGTGGATATTATTCGTAGAGCAAATAAATGACGAGCTACAGGTCCGATTTTGAAGTTTTTACATACATCTATGATTACATCTTCCACAGTTGTGTTAGAGTTTATGTTTACCTTCACTGCACCAGAATGGGTGAAGACGTTGATGGTGTTCATCTTGGATTTATTTATTAAAAAAACAAATATCACATTATAATAAAATAAGCTCGATTATTGAAAAAATTCATGAAATATCAAGAATAACGCGAATAACATTGAAAAAATTCATGAAATATCAAGAATAACGCGAATAACATTGTAAATTATCATTATTTTTCGAAACCATAATAAATATTCTTCGCGAATTGCGATACAACGACGTATTATGATTATATCAGATCTAGATTGTCCAATAGCAGTGGCGGCGGTTCATTTGGGTTTTTTTGTAAACAAAAACGTTCTACCACAACAGCGCTACCTACATTGGTGTGAATTATACGAATCACGAATATCTTTTTTTTTTTTTTTAATTAATTATGAGATGAGATGATTACGAAGTTACATCTTTTGAGTGATAAGTTATAAATTTATAATATGAATAAGTTTTAGTATAATAATGTAGATGTTTGTATCAACTAATACCAAACACATAAAGTCTTAGTTATTGTATTATTAATTACATTTTTTTAAATAAATATTTAAAGATTGTATTTTTATAAAAGCTTTATTTTTATATATCTCATTTAGAAATGTGAAAATTCTTTCAACACTATGATTGTCTGCCATCAGATGCCTCATTTTACCTTCCAAAGTTCAATAATTATCAATAATAAAGCCTCGAAAAATCGATTTTTGTTGCAACTCATTTCCAAATTGACTTCGTAAGTAAGCTAAAATTTGGAAATATTTAGCATTCTCACTTACTTCATTTGATACTAACAAAAGTATAAGTTTAGACATTAACTTAAATAATACATTCTAGGTTCTATCATGTGAAACGAATTTATCAAATATATACCCATACATTTTTCAAATATTGAAAATTGAAAATTCCTTTGGATATTTCTTTTGTTTCTTTAACTGAAAAAGTATCTTTACATCGATGGCATATTTTATGCAGTCCGAGTTTGATTACGTAAGTACGTAACAAAAAATCTAAATTATGATGGAAAAATGATTGTACGAATGAAATATTAATCACACAGCCTACAACTACGCCATCGCTCGCGCACATGTCGCGCACATGCGTTCAATAGAGCAGTATGTTCTATATAGACGCTTTCTGTTTTTGTGATAACACGCTAGTGATAAAAAAATTTAAATATTTTACAAAATTTGTTGCAGTTTGAGAGAAAATTTATTAAAATTTGTGTTACGGTGAAGTTTGCATGTCTTATTTGCATTAAACTGTCAAATTACTCGCCTTTTCAATATGGCTAAACGTTTCAAAGATAAAAGTCTCGATTCCATCGTGATAGACCCAGTTTTAGAGGAAAAAGTTCGAAAAGGTAAGCTTTTTCGTTTAAAATCCTTCGCTCATTATAGCCAAAAAAAAATTGATGAATCATAAATCATAAATTCCGTTGTATAGAAATGGATTTACCGTAAGTGTATTGCTTGGTGGTTCTTCTTTGCTCACAGTCACAACAATTTACTCACTCATTTGAAATTTGCCATCAATTTGTGTTTAAAACAAAACGATTTTATTTCGCCACAACGCGTATGAAATCGATGAAAAAATGATGAATTAAAATATTCCAGCAAAAAAAAAAAACATTGCTAAATGTACAATATTACTGATTCAAACAAGTGGGTATTATCTATCTACTTTCAGCCAAAGAGAGAATTTCCGAGAATATGCATATCCTCGCCAACGAACCTTCCTTAGCTTATTACAGACTACAGGAAAATATTCGAAAATCGTTACCTCATATGGTTGAGAAAAGAATAGAAGCTGAAAAACTACAAAAAGATCTACAAGGAAATATATATGACTTGGAATATGCAATTAGGTATGAATAATGATACTTGAAAGGACTAAAACCTTATGTATTATTAAGCCCTTTTCAATTGGTCTAATAAGTATAATACTTGCAGCGAATTAGGAGCGATGAAAAGGACCCAAGAAACTTTTAAGAATATTTTAGAACTTTCAAAAACTGCATTGTTTATGAAACAGCAACTTAAATATTTGAAAACGAAAAGGTAAAATGAGCTTGAAAATTTAAACAAAATGGCAAATAAGTTGAAGGCTTTTAAGTTTGTTTCTTTGAGTTTCTTTTTGTTATTATTTTTTTACATTATTTTATGCAATTTAGATCCAGTTTTCCTGTGTAGTATGCGCATAATACGTATGATTTGTGAATGTTTTTTATTTTATTGGCACGTTTTGCGTAGGTTGTGTAAGTAGATATTTTTTATACATTTTATAGGTAAGTTTTCTAATTTTAAATTTCGTTTCTTGCATTTTTCTTTATCATGGAGACAACGATTTTATTTATTTATTTTTGAACTTAACGATATTGTGTTCAAATATTTTTCACATAAATAAGCTAATTTCTGTTAATTTTCTCCTGTTTAGAAGCAAGAAAGACCCTTCGTCAGTGTATAAGAGATTTTCAGCTCATATCACAATCGATTTACCAGATATACCGGATGCGTTGAAAGAAACTGCTAATAAAGTTGAGTCAATGATGGGAAATCCGAGGCATTCTACGTTGTACTGATTTCTTTTTAAAGATTCGCAAGTGATGAGTAATTTTTAATATGTTCGCTAATTCGTCGAAGTTTGAAATTGACATTTTAATGTATGAAATACGAGTACTTCTATGACATCAATATTTATAGATGTTATCGGTTGTACATTTGCTTTTATCTTGTATTTAATTAAAAATTTTAATGTTATTTCAATGAATGAATAAAACTTATCATGCATACATTTATTAACTTTATGAAATAATGATTGAAATAGCATTTAAACTCGTAATCGACTGAACGACTTATTCAAACCAAGCCTTTTCTTCATTACTTTCTTGCTGATTATCGTTTGCGGCTTTCTGAGGCATAGGCTCGGGGGTCGGGGTCAAGTTAGTTTCGATTATACCTTCTTCTATGGTAGGAAGCATGGAAATTTCTTCAATATACCTTAGAGGTAATCCAGAATCTTGATATGCTTCTACCAACATATCCAAGATTTGTTGAGAAGGTCTTCGGTCTTGCGGTAGAGGTAACCCATAGATTAATTTCTCCGGTAGATTGATTTGTTGAAAAGCATTACATTTTATGTTATAGAACTTCTTGCGGTAGTATACCTGTGCGATTTGTTGAGTGAAATTGAATAATGGTATATCATCCTCAACAACTCCGCCTCTCCTATTTGAGTCAGAGATAAAATGGGCATAGTTAATTATCAGTATTCATATAGCTATAAGTTTGTGCTGCGACGAAACTTACTCTAACACGGTATCTAGATCTTGAACTGGTACGAAATAAAGGGCACCCCATACCTCGTATCCGTTATCAGGAACTATTGTCGGTAAATTCCCATTCAATTCCTTGGAATAGTAATTAAAATCCAGTCTGTGGTACTGCACGAGTATAATAATTTCGTGTAATATTCATTATCGACGATTTAGATCCTAAGTTTTAAAACTTACGGGTAATCGAGCATTTGCGAAATAAACCGCACTCGGTACGTCATTTAGCATTTCCGATTTCATAACCCAGCTTCCATAAGTGAATAAACAAAATACATCGGATCCAAGAGGAGCAACTTGATCATCAATAGGTGGAACTTTGCTAAGCGACAAAACCAGCGGTAAAGAAACAGCGATCACGCAAATCTGAGAAATTACGAAATACATTTTGTATCAATTAGTGCAAAAATTTTTCAAATGATTTCAGCGACGTGGATTTTTTTCATTTTATAAGGATTTTTGGTAGCGCGTTTGGTTTCAAACTTTTTGAAATATTGGTCATTAGTTGCAATGGTTTGTGATTTTAACACATATGTTTGAATTTAATTGCGATTTTACAATTGCTGTGCAAATAATAATTCGATCTCTATGAAGCGAATAACAGTTGGTTGGTACGTCATACATTTTCTAGTGATAAAATGAAATTTGTAGATTTAAAATTTTCTTTAAAACCAGTGCACCAGTATTTGTTCTTGCATCGTCATTTGACGACAATAAAGAGACATATAAGAATGAAAATTGACCTTTAAAAAATCATATTATCAAAAATGATTTTATTTATTCAGTATTGAAAATAGTTGGAAGCTTATATCACGCAACCTTCAATTTACTTTTTAACAAAAAAAAAAAAATCTACTAGGAAAGATGAAACATTCTTTAAATCTGATTACTCAGGCGTTCTGTGTTGATGATTACGTATGCCTTCGCAGCAATGAATTACTTTCAAGTCTCAAAGTAGTAATCAGATTATCGTTATATGATTCAATAAATTCCTTTACTTATTAAATTATATTTTTTCCAAGTAAATGTTGCCACAAAGTACTTAATCGCAACTTATGCTTAAGTACATATAAGTATGATTTGCTTTCAACTGTCGATAATTACCAACTATTGAACAGATTCGATATGATATGAATGAAGTATATTTTTTCTATAATCATTGATGATAAGAATTTCTTTGAATTGTGTAGTTTATTTCATAAGCTTCTTGATAAACATCTTATTTACTTATTGTAGAAGGTATGAGTATAGGTGAACAAAAATGAATTTTTGATTTGGAGGTTTTTCTTTGGAAAATAAATAATCAGTAGGACAGTGGGTAGAAAATTAGTTACGGAATCCAAATAGTCTTTTGAAAAAATTTCAGCCTCCGAGGCCAATATTTATTGTCCTCAAATTGAAATTCTTGAAAATGTTGGAAAATTCGAATTTTTATGACATTTAGAGGCTGTCGTTTGCTGTTCAAAAATTAGAAAAAAATTAGTCTCAAATTTTTCAATTTTATTTAAAGGTTCTAAATTTTTTTTTAATAAAACTACTTACAGGAAAATTATAATATTTCATAGGTATATCTATAGGTATCTATAAAAATAATTGATAAAATAGGTACCTTCAGGTCAAAGTTTTTCTTAGATATTCCATAATTGTAGCCTTGATTTTTTGCTTTATTGGATTTTGAAGACGTATTATTTGTAAATAATTTTCATTCTCTGCGTGTTCCCGAATTATGCTAATATATTCCACTCAAAATTACAAAATTAATACATATTAGATATTTTACTAAATTTTATGTAATTTTCTTCCCTGAATAAAAAATTTTTCGAGAATCGTAGGAACGTGAAAAAGTGTACAGCGTGTGTCAAGGCTGGAGCCCAAATACGTCTTGAGTATGAATTTCATCTTCCTGTTATGCCTCTTGCCTAAAGCTGTAAACGGCGTGAATAAAAAAAAACAACCTTTAAATGCAAAGAATATTTGAGTTTTTCAAAACTCGAATTTTGAAAATTTTTTGAAATTTTTGATATTTGACTCATCCATTTTCAAATTAATACAGAAGGCAGAAATGTTTTGAGCATTGCAAAGACTTAAATCTGGAGGAGGACAAACAGAAGCAATGTCCATGTGAAGGTGCGTCCACAAACTTCTTTCATCTTGGATGATCAACCTGAGATGAATGTAGTGTGGACGTTTGGATGATCAGCCTCATTGAGCTAAACGAAGCTAATCAGCCTTTCATCCTCGATCGACTTGATGCTTCGACCATATACTATGGACTGCTAATGGTAGGCATGGGATATCAAAATGGTAATATCGATATATATCGATGTCTTTGAATATCGATATATATCGATGTCTTTGAATATCGATATATATCGATATCACAAAATGTATCGATATTCCAAAAAAAAAACGCTGCAAATATTGTTGGAGTATCTGCATCAAAATCGACTTAATTTTTCTCAAATTTTTTTTTTTTTGTACCTACGTATTTTTGATGTGATTTTAGATTTAATAAAATAATTAAATAGTGAAATTTTTAATTTTTGATAATGAAAACCTTAAATTGCTATTGCACAGGTTCATGTAAATAAATGCAAAAAAATGTAGATATCGATATTGGTATATCGATATATATCGATATGTATCGCTGATATCGATATTGATATCGATATGTTTTTTTAGTCGATATTCCCATCACTAGCTAATGGTCGTACAGAAACGAACACCAAAGTGAAGCAAACAATAACATCATGGATGCGCTCGCGCATGCGTAGTGATATTTCAGGAATGAAAATGAAAATGCATCGAAATTTTCAATGATAAGAATGTTAAATCAACATCAAACTACTGATTTAAGTTCATTAATAATACTCAATAATTAAAATTACATTAAAGAAAGCATATTAATAATTATTTCAGTGAAACTGCGCATACGTCAGCGCATCTAACTATTGTTGTTGTTGAATTCAGTTTCTACCATTTGAATCAGCAGTCCATAGTATATGGTCGAAGACTTGATGTCGGTCGTTCAAAGGATGATGAGTAGTGTGGATGCGACTGCATCGTCCACGTTCGCTCATCCAAAATTCCAAATACAATTTTTGGCTATTTCACATATAATTTATTCTTCAATGAAATGAAAATAATTTTAGAATTGGAAAATGACTTTTTTTTGGCAATCTGACAAATTTTCTGCAATTAAAATACTTACAACATGAAATTTACTGAAAATTATGTTAATTTTTATTGATATTTTTTAAAAATGTTTGTACGAGTAGCTATGCGTGAGCCCTAATATACCTATTTTATTTACCAAAAAATTCAGCATAACAATAAACTTATCGTTAATATATAATTTTTTTTTTTCTATTAATTTATTTGTAACAAAATTTTTTTTTCCTAAATTCACAACTAAAGACATAACAATAATTTTAATTTTTTTTGTAAATTTTTTCACATAAAATATTAAATACTGAATTTATTTTTGATTACCAAAGTTATACCTAATAATTTTGTTAAATAATTTTATTTTTTATTTTATTTTTTTATTAAAAAATAAAAATTCATTTTCAGAATTTTGTACTGTAAAATTGCCATTTGATACAATTTGCTGGGAGGATGTGGTGGGTAGGGTAGAAATTACTCATTTCGCCCCACTTTTCGCCAACCCTGGTTGTCACTTGTCGCGTATGTCTCGTAATGGTCGACTCCGTTTCAAGAATATCGCGCAAAGACACATCGAAATGTAGTAATTAACTTTTTACATATTTTTAAATGTGTCATCCTGATCACCCTACACAAAGTAAAAACTTTTTATCGCACCATAAGACAATGCTTACCTCAATTTTTATTGCCTGCTTTCTCATTGGAAAATTAATTTTTTTCTGAATCAAACATATCCTTCATGAAAAAGTATTAACAACTTTACTAATTTTATGAGAGACGATTTTAGTTCTAAAAAACTTGTTAGTAAATTAATTGGCGTTATTATGTAATTGTAATTAAACTAACTATTTCAACTACACATAATAATGTCAACTACTTTTACTAACAAGTTTTTTATGACAAATATCGTCTGTCATGAAATTCGTAATTTGTTAGAACTTCCCATGAGAGTTTCAAAATTTGGTGTGGCTTGAACAGTGTAAGAGCTAACGTTTTTTTTAAAGAAAATTTTTACAGTAGAGTGATACCTAATCGCGTCTAGATTACTCATGTAGTGTTTGCGGGATATTTATTGTAATTCATGTTATTAAAACTTTAGCCTGACAACCAATAAAAAAACAAGCGAGTACCAAAAATGGCACCATCATGCCTTTTCTATATTTAGTGCAGATTTGGATCCTGTGATGTACATTATACACTACATTTCATCAATAATGGTAGCGGACAACTTATAATCTATTTGAATCTACTAGAAGAAAAATTTGATTGCGAGTACTATATTAATATCTGAAATTTAACACAAGTATGTGAAGGTGTTGTTTTTGGCATTTGTTGTCAAAGCAGGGTTAAGACTTCAGAAGTTACATAAAAATTAACGAGCACTATTAAAGGCTTCAAATTATTTGGTACATATTAGATAGGTACGAGGCCCTTGGCGGTGTTAAAATCAGTTATACACAGTATATCATTTGTTGTAGGTGCAGCAGACTTATGTCTATTTTTAAACATATTCGTTGGCGCATTTGGACTACAAGAAAGAATTCTTATTAATAAAGGATACGACACTGGAACAGACATTCCTTATGAAATTGGTTCTTTTTATACACAGGTGGCTACTAGTTCCTTCATGGTAGATAAAAGCTTGTTTATTGAAAATTTAGCAAACGGCTCATTCAAGAAAGTGAATATAATCACGTTTCCTCGAAGATGGGGAAAAACGACTAACATGAAAATGTTGGAGTTATTTTTGAATACTGAGTTTGATGAAAAAGGAGATGAAGTATCCCTATATGAGACAGTCGCCTATAAACTGTTCGTGAATGGAACTTACACATTAATGGAGAATGAGGAGGTTAAAACCATCGCCCTTCAAGGAGGCCCTTTTTTAATATCTGAAAATAAGGATGTAGTGAATATGTATTTAGGTCAATACCCAGTGATATTTTTTAGTTTTCTGTCACTCTCTCTCGAGAGTTTTGATCGATTCAAGGAATCATTCAAGTTCAAAATGATAGACACATTCCGGAAACATAAATTTTTAAGGAAAAAGTTTCAAAACCTAATTAATGAAAATGAACAAGTTCCCGATGAGGTGCATGATGATTTGGATGCATTCAATAATTGCTATAGTTTGCGTAGAATGGACAAAATGATACCTGAATTTTGTATAAGAACACTGAGTAGACTACTTTATGAACATTCTGGTAAGAAAGTTTTCATTTTATTTGACGAATATGACTATGTGTATAATAATTTACTCTTTAATAAGCAAAATGTAATAAGTGATAATGATGAGCATCTAATTTTGGAATTCATATCAAAGTTTATGATAAGTACATTTAAAGATAATGAATATTTTAAATGCGGAATTATCACTGGAATTATTCGTATCGCGAAAGCTGAATTGTCTCCTGCATTATCTATGAGCAAGGAATTCAACGTTTTCAGTCCGGAAATTAATTCTTTTTATGGATTTACTCAATCAGAGATGAATACTTTAATGACTGAAGTAAGCAAGTTTAGCGATGCTGAAATTAAACAGGCTGAACTCCAATATGCATACCACATGGTAGATTCTCATGGTAAACATATAAAAAAGTATAATCCTTTTGCTGCAGTCCTATTAGTGGAATCTAAAAAATTTAATAACTATTGGACAGCTGGTGCATTTATGTTATCTTTCCTTTTACAAATGTTCACTTTACAAACATTCCGGAACGAAGTACAAAATTTAGTTGCCTCGTTTAATACATCTTCAAGTTTTATTTCAAAACATTTTCGAACACTTAGCTTCAATTCGTATGAGTATAAATGCATTGGAGACTTGTTGAATAATGCCGATATAGAAAACCTGAAATTATTATCAACTGTAGACGATAATGGCGTTAGTGAATACTTTTTAAAATTATTATTTTTTACTGGATATTTAAGTGGTTACTTGGTACCCTCAGTAGTCGAAATGGGTGCTACATTGAACTTGAGCATACCAAATACAGAATTACTTCTCTGGTTTAAAGTACCCTTAGAAGACTATTATGCTGGACAACTTTGTACCGAACCCATAGATCTTTATAATATAGGTGTCGAATTCATGAAAATCATAGATTCACCAAGCCATATCAACTTGAATAGTTTTAAAGTAGTTCTTGAAGCGTTTTTACGTACGAGACTTGATACTTTTATACAAGTGCGACCAAAAAATTATATTTCCGTAATTTCGTATAATCATCGAAAAGGTCAGAACCCTAATGAGGAAGACTACATTCATGCAAATGAGGCTTTACTTCAAGCTATTTTAACAGCTGGGACATTCTACACAAAATGTTTGCGCAAAGGGTTTGATATACGTTTGCCTGAACAGCATGATAGGCCAGATTTATTGTTTATAAACCGGACTAATGTGATAATATTGGAACTCAAATATTGCTTTTCGGCTTATGTTTCGTTGGAGCAAGCAAAAAAATATGCCCGGCTTATATATCGTGATGAATCTATATTCGATCACGTGATCGTCTCTAATGTGGTATTCTATTTTATTTGTATAAACGTTAATAAGGATAATGAAGTTCATATTTTACACGGTGAAGAAAAATGGTTATCACATAACAAAACACATTATTCTTCGATCAATGAAACTCATCAAATTACATTCGACGACGTCAGGGAGAAAAAGTGCTGGTGTTTATGCAACATTTGATAACAATAATTGTTCAAAAAAAATTATTATTATTATTATTGTGAAAAATTTAAATAATATGAGCAGCAATACAATATTCTTATAAAATATTACAGAAAATATTTATTGGAAAAAAAAAAAAAAAAAAAAAAAATTGAACCGCGACGGGGCTCGATTGGCTGCCTCACGCATAAATAGGCTTTATTTCCCTAATTTGCTATCTTCCAGGATGGCGCACTCCACTAATTCACGGATCAAGTACACATCTGCATCAGGAGAGGTTCAGAAGCGGATTTTAAAGCGGAATTAGAAGCGTACTCAGTGCAACATCAGTGACAATGATGCGCGTAACACCGCTATGGAAAAGGAAGTTCGTTGGAGGTGATGTGCGTTTTATTGCGCGACTTTTGATGAATTTTTGTTAATAAGGAACACGTATGTGCGACTTTATATGCGGTTTTTAAACGTATATGCGACTTTTAATGCGGCTTGAAAGCCGTGCATCAACGCGGTACGGTTTTTCAAGCGATCTCGCATGCGGTAAATAAATACGCACATATTAACGCGTTGGCGATTTTAAAGTCGCACCTAGTCCCATTTTGCCGCGCTGCGGTTTTTAACGCGGATTCCTTGCCAATAGGGCCCGTTTTCGGGCAACGTGAACTATGAGATGTTTTCGACCATCTCACGCCATTCTTCGCGATCCTTTGCAGATATCACACATTCTGCGAATGTTCTTCCCATCAACTTCCTGATCTGATCAGTGTACCGGGTAGGTGATCTGCCTCTTCCACGCGTACCCTCTATTTTTCCTTGTATGGTGAGCGTCTCTATGTTATCCTGCCTGATTACGTGGCCAAAGAATTTCAACACTCTTCTCCTGACTGTTGTTGCTAGTCTTTCCCGGATTCCCAACTCCCTAATGATCGACGCGTTGGTATGTTTCGCTGTCCAGGGTACTCTCAGCATTCGACGATAGCAGTACATCTCAAATGCATTTATTTTATCCGAGTCCGTCTTTTTTATCGTCCAGCACTCGGAGGCATATAGGAATATCGAAAATACGAGCGTGTGAAGTATCCTCAGCTTTGTTCTTTTTGTTATGTACCGACTGTTCCATACTTTTGTTAACTTGGATACCGGTTCACTAAATATCTATAAACCAAAATTTGATATTTTATATACCAAGTAATGAGAACTTATATCCTTCACAGTTTCCTAGTTCTTTTAGTCACGATATACTAATTATTTCGATTATAAAAGTATTTTACATGTTTACAATGTACTCTCCGTTTTTCTGCTTTGTTAAAAAATTACTCGAAAAAATATCTAATACTGACGAAAAAATTTTGAAAATTTTTTTGTATTTTGTTCTTCAAGTTTAATTGTTACGTCACACAGTGGGGCCGATTACAAATCTAGGTAGACAAAATTCGAAAATGTAACTTTTTTACTTTTAAATAAACGTACCTTATGTTTTTTGAGTCGCTAAACTCGAATTTGATATTAGTTTTTTCCTTCCGCCCCTCAAAAAGCCCCAAAAGCCCAAATTTTTGGAAAATTGGGCTTCAGGGGAATAAATTATTAATGCATATTGAATTATATGTTTTTGAGGTCTCTGAATTCGAATCTGAAATTTTTTTTGTGATGCAACCCCTTGAAAAGCCCCAAAAGCCCCAAAAAAGCAAAATTTTTGAAATATTGGGCTTTAAAGAAATAAGTCATTCATTCGTGTTCAACTATATGTTTTTGAGGTTGCTGAATTCGAATCTGAAATTCTTTTTGTGATGCAACCCCTTAAAAAGCCCCAAAAGCCTCAAAAAAAGCAAAATTTTTGAAATATTGGGCTTCAAAGAAATAAGTTATTCATTCATGTTGAACTATATGTTTTTGAGGTCGCTGAATTCGAATCTGAAATTTTTTTGTAATATAGTCCCTCAAAAAGCCCCTATAGTCTCGAAAACTCCAATTCTCAAGAAACTGAGCTTCAAAAAAAGCACAATGCATTTATATTGTGTAACATATTTTTGAGGTTGCTAAATTTGAATTTGAAATCATTTATGGAATTCAACTCCTCAAAAAGCCCTAGAACACCAATTTTTGGAAAATAGAATTTCAAGCGAACAAGTGATTATTGATTTTTCAATCATATGTATTTATGCTAAAATTATATTGGAAATTCAACTCCTCAGAGCACCAAAAGCTCCAGTTTCGAGAAAATTGGTTATTTAGAAAGTAGAAAAATCCAAAGGGGGTTAAAAACCCTTTATTTCAACAAAAAAAACAAAAACAAAACAAAACAAAAAAAATTAATAAATAATTCAACAACCTATGCAAAGAATGTAATTAGAAAAAAAACGGAGATTCTTCGTGTAAAAACACTAAATTTTAACATAAAATCCTAAAAAACCTACTTTCGGCGCAAGTTGGCGCAACTGAAATCAAAACAGGCGTGTAAAGGAGCACTTTGTGCACAACACCACGTCGCCACTTTTAGGTCTGAAGAGGTCTGTGGTTTTGTAGGTAACAAAAATTGTAAAAAAACACCAAAAAAATACGAAAATAAAAAAAATTCTCACATAAATATGATGATTTGTAAAAAAAAATTAACACCGCGAAATGATTCATTATTTAACGTATTTTCATGAAAAAATATCATTCCCCCCCAAAAGTGAATTTAAAACCACGAAATCATTAGTCATACATCAGCGTTTTCGTATTAACGCGATATTTTGAGCGAAGAAGTAGGAGGTTGTGTTACTTATCCCCCTCCCATGACCACTACGGCTGAGTTATGGCTCTTGTGGCTTTTGTTTGTTATAGAGGAGGGATGTACACAACTTTTGAGTGCATTTTCAACCAGAAAATCGAATGTCACTTTTTGGACTTTTGTCCACCTAGAATCGCAATCGGCCCCACTGTGCGTCATGCTCAATCGACTTCAAAATCTAGTTGTAATTAACGATTTGAGCTAAAATTTCGTATATATATCAAGCGGATGGAAACCTACGGAAGCAAACGGCAAAAGAGGACCAGGACCCTGAGGGGACCTAGATTTCCACTTGACACAGGTCCTCAGTGGGCATGGGTGTTTCAATGATTTCCTCTTCGACATCAAGAGAGCACCCAGCCCCAAGAGCCCACACTGTGCCCAGGAAGCTGATGACGCGGGGCACACCCTGTTCAGATGTTCGGAGTAGTCCCCCCTGCCCAATAGGCTACTGGTATCCTTGGCATTGGATAAGGATGGGTTCCCTCTTTTAGAAATCCTTCTCTAGATTTTCATTATCGAACAAAAAAACTACACACATACTTTGAAATATGTTCAACTTGGTTCGGGATCATCTATTACCTCTCTGGAGAAGGATTTCTAAAGAAGGGAGGAGGGAGGGGAGAGGGAATCAGCATCAGTAAAAATTATTTCTTCATCTTTATCACCTACATAGGCCACTTGATGATAGATATGAACATATATGAATAAATTTTTCCAAATTGATGTATTTTGCGCCCCCCATTTTGGGCCCTTTTATGACTTTTTGGGAAAAGTTTTTCATGAACCTTATAGAAAATTAAACGGTGAATATTTTACAATATTAACAATTTTTGCGTAGGACGCACCTTATAGATGATATAAACAAAGAACTGATTTTTAAAAGAGAATTCTAAAAATTGGTATATTTTGACCTCCTCATTTTGGGCTTACTAACGACTTTTTGAGGAAACTGTCTCACTCATTCTGTAGAAAATTTAATGGGGAACATTTTTTGATGTAACTTATTTTGATGTAGAACCTTTTTTTTCGAAGATATTAGCAAAAAACTGTTTTTTGTGGGATTTTAGCCCTCTCCTGAAGTTAGCTCACTCCATAGGGGTGACAACTTTTTATACCTTATTAAGGACACCATTTTCCACATATAATGTGAAATTCAGCTCACTACCATTTTTTTCCAGGTTTAGTCAAAAAATGAGCTTATTTCCCTGTACTAAGCCAAGTTCTGCAGAGAATATAATGCAGTGTTCGGTAGGTCGGTTTCATTTACAGGTGCGCGCGTCGTTTTTCTTTCAATCGTTTTCGTTATTTTTATTTGAGTTGACCCATGTACCAGGCTGAATGCAGTAAAAAATGTGTACACTATGTTGTTAATACTACAACACTGAATTTTGCTCTCCACTCCTCTACCCCAAAAACGCTTGCTCTGATTTCAAGCAATTTTCTCAGGCTACCAGTTATTAAAGACTTCATTCTACCATCCCATCATGACCTATAATGTTTGCATTTCTTCAACCCAGCGCGAAAGACTGATTGTATTGTAAATAAGGTTATTTTCGAAAAAAAAAAAGAAAAGAAAAAAATGATAACAAAATCGATCTACCCTAGCTACTCATTGTAATTTTAAATTGATTTTTAAAGAATTTGTGTACGTAAATGCTTACAAATTAGTACCTAATTTTTCTTTTATTTATTTTTTTTTTGTTTTAGCGAATTTCATGTATTTGATGTCTACGGTTTTTTTTTGTATATTAAAAAAAAAAATTATAATTATAATTGGTTATGTGATTTCGGGCTTGCTTTTGATTTCAAAAAACGTATGTACCTAGGTACCTGTCTAGCATAGGTGCGTAACTGCGTACCTGTTTAGCATAATATCTACTCACAGAAATGAACTTTTTTGTTTTTTGTGGTTATTTATAAGCTTGCATGTATAACATGTTTAAATTACGAATATTCATTTCTTATTTATTTTAAGCTGACTTCCTTATTTTTCGTGTTTGTTTTCTCATTTGTGAATATTAAAAATTGAAATAACAATAATAATAATAAAATAAATAAAGACACTAATAAAATTATAATTTTGCTGTTGGACATAACAGAATTAATTTTGTTAATTTTATCCCAAAAATTACTGAATATTGAGTATTAATGATGTATATAAATCAAGTGATGATAAGTTGTAAAAACCTTATGCTAATCATTAATCTTCATTTTTTACTTCTGCTTCTAAGTGAATAAGCCTATTTCGATTTCGTGAAAATTACGCTGCTTAGCGTGATTACGTTAATATTCAATAATTTTTTCACGTAGAAAAACTAAACATTTTATAATATAAAAATATATAAAATAAAGGAAATTTGATGTTCTCAAGTTTAGCACTTACAGATTTTATTTCAAACTTATTAATTTTTGAGAAACAAAATTACCAAATCCATTCAAACCTGAACTTAAAAATTTAAGGGTAGCCATTTTGAGGGTTAATAATGCACTTTTTCGAATTTTTATGATACCATCTCTGATCTCATGATTAACAGGTTAAACTACATCTTGATGTAAAAATCTCAAAATCGATATTTTTGAAGTTATGACCTTTTACTACTTAGCCAACGATATATAATACAGAATATTGTGAGCATTGGAAATTAATTTACAGCACAAGCGATAAAGTTGATAAATAAATTATCTCTTTTCAAAATGCTGTACCAGGGGTAAAGTTATTAAACAATTTAATAACGAATACTATATACTCGTACTCTCTTGAAGTTCCTATACCTTTTTCATTCGTTAAAAATGTATTCATGAACATCATTGCTTTGCGTTTTGTAATTTGAATAGTTGAATGAAATTTTAATTTCATTTCACGTGATTTAGATCATTTTGTTTTCACGTATTCTTCTGCGATATGAAGGATATAGGTAAAGGTAATTTTATTTTTTTCCTACTCCCATAAGCTACTATACTCATTATAATCTAGTAGGTATTAGAAATTAATTGCATGTCATACCTGTTTTATAATGCTACACAGAAGTTGTAAAAACATTTTTATCATATTTCCAACTATTCACGAGACCAGATGCTTTACACTTCAATTTTTATCATGAAATAGAAAAACAAAACAAATTGAATTTAAAAACATTGGAAAATTAATTCTTTTATCGTTAAAAATTCATATTTTTCTAAATCAAACTTTTTTTAGCATAAATATAAATTGTACTCACATATATCGTCTTTCATAAAATTTGTAACTTGTTAGAACTTTTTATAAGAGATTCGAAATTTCGTATGGCTTGAATAGTGTTAGAGCTAACATAACTTATAAAGGAAACTTTGAATGATACCTAATCGCGTCTAGATCCCTCATGCAGTGTTTGCGGGATATTTATGGTAATTCATGATGTTAAGACTTTAGAAGTTACATAAAAATTAACAAGCACCACTAAATTATCAATAAAGGCTTCAGATTATTTGGTACATATTAGAAAAGAGGTTGCTTGCAATTAAATAATTCAAATTTCAATCTTTCACTAATGTTTCGTATATCATTTGTTTTAGGTGCAACTTTAAGCTTATGTCTGTTTTCAAACATATTCGCTGGCGCATTTGGAGTGAAAGAAAGAATTCGGTCTTATCAATAAAGGATACGACATTACAACAGACATTCGTGATGAATTTGGTTCTTTTTGTAACCAGGTGATTAGTAGTTCTTTTATTGTAGATAAGAGCTTGTTAATTGAAGCCTTAGCAAAAGACACATTCAGGAAAGTGAATCTAATCACTTTTCCTCGACAATGGGGAAAAACGACTAACATGAAAATGTTGGAGTTATTTTTGAATACTGAGTTTGATGAAAAAGGAGATGAAGTATCCCTATATGAGACAGTCGCCTATAAACTGTTCGTGAATGGAACTTATACATTAAAGAAGGATGGGAAGGTTAAAACCATCACCCTTCAAGGAGGCCCTTTCTTAATATCTGAAAGTAACGATGTACTGAATAGATATCTTGGTCAATACCCAGTGATATGTTTTACTTTTCTGTCACTCTCTCTCGAGAGTTTCGATCAGTTCAAGGAATCATTCAAGTTCAACATGATAGACACATTCCGGAAGCATAAATTTTTAATGAAAAAGTTTGAAAACATCATAAATAAAAATGAACAATTTTCCGATGAAGTACGTGAAGATTTGGACGCATTCAATAAGTGCTTCAGTTCGCGTAGAATGGACAAGATGGTACCTCATCTAGTTTGTATAAAAACGCTGGCTAGATTACTTTATGAACATTCCGGTAAACGAGTTTGCATTTTATTTGATGAGTACGATGATGTGTATAATAAGTTACGCTTCAATCAGCAAACTACAAAAAATGATGAAGATAAGAATCTAATTTTGGGATTCATATCAAAGTTCATGATGAGTTGATTTGAAGATAATGAATATTTTAAATGCGGATTTATCACATGAATTTTACGTATCGCGAAAGCTGAATTATTTACTGTATTATCTATGACCAATGAATTCAACGTTTTCAGTCCAGAAACTGCAATCTATTTTGCTATTTCCCATGTATCAATCTTGAATCGCGATACTGTAATATGTTCTGACTCGCTTTCCGCGCTTATCGTTGCCGAACCCAATATCCCATCGCGAAAGATATAGCAACTATAATCACTCGTTCTACTGTCAAAATCATACTCGCGTGGATACCTGGCCATAGAGGACTAAGAGGAAATGAACTTACCTACATCGCAGCAAAGGAGGCAGCTGTAATGTTCCCAATTCCACTCATTCAAACACCATTTATGGACCTTAAGAATGCTGTAAAATCCTCATTGCGCGTCATATATACCAAGTGGTGGTCTGATCAACCTCAGACTAACAAACTGCGTCGGATTAAACCAGCTACGGGGCTATGGTCCACCTCACTTCGTAACCATCGCCGTGAAGAAGTAACACTTTGTAGGTTGCGTATTGGCCACACAAACCTCACACATTCTTACATAATATCAAAATCCCCACCTCCAATATGTTCCACCTACAATACTGTTCAATCCATATACCACATTTTAATTCAATGCCCGTTGTATGCCACTACCCGCACAACACTCAACCTCCCATCCTCTTTACCCGACATCCTTTGTGACGATCCACACATTGTAAATACTGTTTTCACCTTTCTCTCACGCATTAACCTTCTAAAGTCAATCTAAATTTTTTTTCCGTGCCTCTAGCCCCGTAGCTGTACACGGCACGTTAAAGAAAAAAAAGTAAGTAATCTTTTTATGGATTTTCTAAATCAGAGATGAATATTTTAATGACTAAAATACACAACTTTAGCGATGCTGAAATAAAAGAGGCTGAACTCCAATATAATATAATGGATATTATATTGTAGGTTCTCGCGGTGAACGTATAATAGCTATTTAGGCGACTAGTTGTATAAAGCGGATGATTATGAACGAGTGTAACGAGTTCATATCACCCGCTTCATACAACGAGTCACCTAAATAGCTTTATATATTACGTATATATGAAGTACGCCATTACACCTAAAATTAGCAAAGAAGTAACGCTGAATCACTTTTTAAGCAAGAAGAATCCGGCATTTTTTAATTACTCTGGTGATTTACTGTGTACAAACAGTGTTGCCACATATTGCGTTGCATTCGATGATAGAAATAAAGAGTTTAATAATGAGAATATTATTACACTAATGGAAATAAAGTACTTTATTTTCACGATCTTTTAGTCGCTCATAAAGATGAACTTTTTTCATCTAACAACAATGGTGTAATGGCGTACTTTATATATACATAATATATAAAAATATATAATCCTTATGCTGCAGTCGCACTCGTTAAATCCAAAACATTTCGTAACTATTAGACAGATAGTTTATTTATGCCATCTTTGATTTCACAAATGTACGATTTACAACAATTCATGAATGAAGTACAAAATTTAGTTGCCTTCTTTAATACAGCTACATGTTTTATTTTAAAACATTTTCATGCACTTACCTTCAGTTTGTATGAGTATAAATGCATTGAAGACTTGATGAAGAATGTCGATGTAAGAAATCTGAAATTATTATCAACTGTAGACGATCATGGCGTTAGTGAATACTTTTTGAAATTATTATTTTTTACTGGATATTTAAGTGGTTACTTGGTACCCTCAGTAGTCAAAATGGGTGCTACATTGAACTTGAGCATACCAAATACAGAATTACTTCTCTGGTTTAAAGTACCCTTGGAAGATTATTATGCTAGACAACTTTGTACCCAACCCATAGATCTTTATAATATAGGTGTCGAATTCATGACAATTATAGATTCACCAAGCCATAGCAACTTGATTAGTTTTAAAAAAGTTCTGGAGTCGTTTTTATTCAAGAGACTTGATACTTTTATACATGTGCGACCAAAAAATTATGTTTTCGATATCGCTGATTCTTCATTAACAAAATGCGATCGAAGTAAAATTTTGTATAATCATCGAAAAGGTCAGAACTCTAATGAGGAAGACTACATTTATGCAAATGAGGCTTTACTGCGAGCTATTTTAACAGCTGGTACATTCTACACAAAATGTTTGCGCAAAGGGTTTGATATACGCTTGCCTGAACAGCATGATGGGCCAGATTTATTGTTTGTAAACTGGACTAATGTGATAATATTGGAACTCAAATATTGGGATCCTTCCTTTGACTATATACTAGATGGACCGAGCTAGCAACAAGCAAATGCCAACCCAAAAACGGTGATACATTACACAGATTTTCTCAGAACACTCGTGACTACATTCTAAATGCGCATGCGCAAATTTATTTCGCGCTAATAGTGCAGCAAGGGGACCAGTTTTCCTACTCTGTCCATCTAGTATAATGTAAACACGACACTAGTGCGCCACTGCTCTGAAGGGGTCCCAATACCATTTACATGTAAACGCGACACTAGCGCGCCACTGCTCTGAAGGGTCCCAATTTGCGTTTTGGCTTCTGTTTCTTTGGAGCAAGCAAAAAAATATGCCCGGCTTATATTTTAATTAATTACTTAGTACCCACAGCCACATCATATGATATGTGAGGAATTTAAGGATCCTTTATGTTTTTCCTCGAAATGAAACTTAAGTATGGAATAACAGTAAAAATATTATAAGAGGAAAAGTATTTACTTGTTATTTTTGAGTATGTTGAAACATAATAGATATTATTAGTTTTAACACATGAACGAGATAACCAACTTAGAACCATTTATTCTCCTGCATTATTATGCGTTCTTCAGATGTTAACTGGGTTGACTTGTAAAAATATATTTCTTATTAATTTTGTAATTTTGTAATCGCTTTGTAATCATTAACATTCATATTTCAGTTATTTATTACGGTGGTTCTTTTTGTCCGAGCACTTTGGAGATGTGTGAAAAAATAGTCTTTTGGCAAACCTCAAATTTGAATATCTCAAAGTGGCTTTTCAAAAATAATTTTCACATAATTATTCTGAAAGAGAAATATTTTTTCTTCATAATAAAGCTATTTCCAGATGTTTTTTTGCAATTACATCATATTTTAGCAGCGCCTAAAAAAAGCGAGTCTCCTCTAAATTTATAAATTGATTTTAACACAAATTTATAAGCCTTTCACAGCTGAATTATTTCTTTTTTTCTATGAGAATGCTCAGAAATGATGTGGGAAAAATTTGTTTATCATCAATCACCATGTTCATAAGTTTAGCTTCTTTATAAGTAGAGTATTTGAATTAAATCAAAAAAAATCTGTAGATACCAGTAACAATGATAATCAACAATCTAGCGTGTTATGAAAAAAATTCTGAAGTCATCAGTCAAAAAATCGTTAAAATTTGACTGCCGGATGTGCTAATACACGCGCTTACGCTTTGCAAAAACGTGCTCCGAGCATCACAATTGCTCATATGAAAAATAATATCTATTTTTTTCCTGTTGTAAAACTACAAAAACGGATGTACTTTTTTTTTCGGTTCCTTATTTGAAAAGTTGGCCATTTCTCGAAAAACCGTTAAACGTGCGTTTTATTTCAATTTTTTAAAAATTAAAATTCATGAAGGGAAGATACCGTGCATGGGGAGCGCATTAAAAAAAAACAAATCGCGTAATATTCAAACCCTTTTTAACTGGTTTGAGCATTTATACATAGCGTATGGACGCGAGTATTCAAAGTCGAACATGTTTGCCTCGTGTATCTCGCGCCTAACGAGAGGTGAGCCCAACGAAAATGTTCTACAATGCGCTTAAACGTTAAACATTTTCGAATTTCTAACTCGCGATTACAGTCTTATTTTTAATCCATTCTTTTTGAAACTTTGATATATTCCTATTGTTGTTATTTTCAACGCGTAGATTAAAAAAAATTTTTCAAAAATTAAAAGGAAAAAAAAATACAGAATTTTTGGTTTTTCTTTACCCCCTCTTCTAAATATGGCCCAAAACCGTTGAAAATCTACGTGAATACTTGGGTCAATACAATGCAAATAATGTATCTCTTATTTCTGAGAAAAAGTAAAATTCAACGATTTTTGATTTTATGATGTCACTTTCGAGTGAATTTTGAGGGGTAAGGATGCTCCAAAAATGAAAAATGGTAAGAACATAAAAAATTAATTTATACTTTATATCGACATTCTTCATCAAGTCTTCTATGCGTTTATACTCATACAAACTGAAGGTAAGTGTATGAAAACGTTTTGAAATAAAACATGTAGATGTATTAAAGGAGGCAACTAAATTTTGTACTTCATTCCTGAATTGTTCTAAATTGTACATTTGTGAAATCAAAGATGGCATAAATGAACTATCTGTCCAATAGTTACAAAATGTTCTGGATTCAATTAATGCTACTGCAGCATAAGGATTATACATTTTTAAACGATTACCGCTAGAATCTACAATATAATATCCATTATATTTGAGTTCAGCTTCTTTTATTTCAGCATCTCTAAAGTTGTGTATTTTGTAGTTCTTCATCCACAATCACTCCAATCAACAAATAAAGTAATTATTTACTTTGAAACAATTATGGTTCACTAAAGCATCGGTTATAACGGCACTGACTGTGTTAATGAAATTTTCACGGAATGGCTAGAACTATCCAAAAAATCTCCATTTTTATACATTTTTATTGTTGTCATTTTCAACGCGTTGATTAAAAAAAAATTTCGAAAATTAAAAGGAAGAGAAAATACAGAAATTTTGGTTTTTCTTCACACCATCCTCCAAATATGGACGAAAACTTAACTATAATCCAAACCCCCAACCCCGAAATGGGGCGAAGGAGGATCAAAACTTTGAATAGGGCTTTCGAAAATTTCAAAATTACATTTTTTTTAATAAATGGATTTTAGAGTATGAATCGATTTTTAAATGTTCTTATCATTTTTCATTTTTGGGACACCTTACACCTCAAATTTGACTCAAAAGTAGTACTGTAAAATCAGTGAAATTTAACAATTTTGATTTTACAGTACTACTTTTGAGTCAAATTTGAGGTGTAAGGTGTCCCAAAAATGAAAAATGATAAGAACATAAAAAATCGATTCATACTCTAAAATCCATTTATTAAAAAAAATGTAATTTTAAAATTTTGGAAAGCCCTATTCAAAGTTTTGATCCTCCTTCCCCCCATTTCGAGGTTGGGGGTTTGGATTATAGTTAATAACCATCCTCACGTTAATTTGGACGGGAAACCAAAATTTCCTCAAAATCGAATCAGTAGTTGCGGAGGCGAAGCATAACGAAGAAAAAAACAAACTTCGAGGTTTCATATATATATTTATGTATACCGTGCGTCCAAGTGATTCGGGTACAATAAGCGCAAGAATCTCAGTTTGTTGATAACATAATAACAGTTAAACAACAATTTATAAATCAGAAATGATTTTTTAAATTATTTTAATAAATTCTAAGACTGATAAACTCATTTCAACTGCATTACAATTACTTTGCATTTGAAAAAAAAAACAATTTTAAATAATTGCAATAGAGATTTTTTCGCTAATTGTATACCTGAATCATTTGGACGCACGGTACATATATATATTAAGATAGATGTAACAGAACAATAATATATGAGTTAAAATTTTTGAATTTGAAAAAATATGAATAACTTACAAGTTATTCTTATTCCATTTTTCTCTACTTATGCTTCTGCGACATAGAATTCTTTTTGTGAATTTATATCGCAGGTACTCCTCTTTCGTTGAGGGGCTTTCCCTATCTCTTTATTCATCTGTTGGCTACATATGCATTATAAGCTAAAAAGAAATAGTTCGCTTCTCAAAACTTTGAAGTAAAATATCTCAATAAGTTCAAAGAGGCTCGGGAACTTTTTTATAAATTTCGGTGTTGAGATTTATATAATTATTACATAATGATGATGATGTATGATATATTGTATTTTTATTATTCAGTAATTTATTGTCCAATTGTAACAATGTAATTTTTTTAAATTAAATTCCTCTCGATTATTTTTATGTACGCACAAGAAACACATGTACATTCTCTTTACAGGAAAGGTAGGTCTTGATCGGTGGAAAATTAGAAATAAAAGAATAAGTTGTTGTAAATAAATGATTTTCTAGAAATGAGTTGAGAATTGGCTATACCCAATACTACCCAAATAAACTGAACGTCAATGCAAAAAAATCAATCATATCATCGCTATATTTGTATCATTACTTATTAAACATAATATTATTAATAAATTCTTAGGATAATTCATGGGAATAATTATAAGGTAACAGTTAGTTTTTTCTTCCATTTAATAAGTATGATGAAATTTCACTAACTAGCATCCAGCAAAACATTGAACTTACGAGGAGAATGATATCTATTGTAATGAGAAGAAAGGCAAAAACTAATTATTTCGATTGTAAAAGTATTTTACATGTTTGCAATGTGCTCTCTATTTTTCCGCTTTGTTGAAAAATTACTCGAAAAAATGTCTAATTCTCACGAAAAAATTTTGAAAATTTTTTTGTATGTTATTCTCAAAAATTCAGCTTGCCATTCTTATCAGTGATAGATCACGAGATAAAAATTTTCAATGCATATCTTCATTGCCTCGGGTAATTTTTTCAAATTTTAATATAATACAGTGCCTCTCATTAAGCACCATCAGAGGCTTAAATTTCATAGCTCTTATATGTACCTATAATACTTGCGTGGTTATGTGCTTTTGCATATCAAACTCTGTAGGCATCACAATAGCATATAAACTTAGATACATGAAATTTATCTTATGTAAATAAGAAAAAATGTATATTTCATTTCAAAAAATTCTTTATTTCATTTGTAACTACTATTTCAACTATTTTTTAAGCAATAAAAGTACTTATTGTAAATTAATTAAATTATTTCTATTTAATCTAGTATAACTGGCAATGGCTACCGAAAGTAAACCCAGGAACAAACTCTTCGGGGCTATACACGCAATTAGAAGGTTCATATTGAGGATCATATTTTTGAATATATCGGGGGAAATAAGTACCAAATGTATAACCAAGGAATGAAGAATCTGGGGTATAATTCGGTACCATAAAGGTCGATGGATCGTAATTACTTGATGAACCATTGTTCTGGTCATCTTGTGGTATAGTGATTGGAACTTCTTCCTCTGATAAATTCGGTTGAGAATCGATTTTATTATTGGGTTGGCTAGATTGTTTTGCTGGGATGACAGTTTGGACTGGTTGAGCAGGGCCACTACTCCGATCGGCAAGTTTTGGTTGTATTCCTGTAGTATGAACTTGGGAAGATGAAGGTGGTATGACTTGTTGAGAAGGTTTCTGTTTAACTGGAGTGACAGATTGAACGGTTTCAACTGGTTTGTTTTCCGTTTTAACTGGTTTGTTTTCCGTTTCAACTGTAGGTTTTAGAAGAGCTCCAGTGACATTGGGATGAGTCTTTGTTATTGGAGGAACTTCATTACCAGGTTGTTTGACGGTAGAAGGTTGAATAAGAGTTCTGCTTTCATCAGGAGATTTTAAGAGGATAGGTTGGGTAGGACGTGTATTCCTATCAGCAATTTCTGGTTCTATTGTTTGAATATTTGAATTCGATGGAACTTTGCTTATCTCTTTTGTAGGTGGACTGGTAGGTTTGATAAGTTTTTCATTATGTTGCGGTGAAGGTTCAATTTTGGAAGCTTGTGGGGCATTTTGAACTATAGGCGAATCATTGTTTTTCTGAGCATGCTTTTCATCCAAAACAGATTTAGGTATGTAACCAGTAGCGTGAGGGTGACTTGGTGTAATCACTGGAGATGAGCGGTTCACTTGTTGAGGTACGTCGTGTTCTATAGTATTATCTTCAATATTATCATCAAGAATAAACATAGGTTCATCAGGTAACGCTGTAGGGTTTTCTGTTGTAGCAATATGTGGAGGAATTGAAAGTGAATTGCTTTCTTCAGGAATGAACATAGGCTGATCTGATAGCAAGGTAGGTGTATCTGTAGTGCTGAAGTCAGATAGTAAAGGAAGGAGAGAATCATTTTCTGTAGAGATGGAAGTAGGCTGATTTGGCTGCGAGGGAATATTATTATTAGTACCAAAGTCAGATGGTAATGAACGCACAGAGGACTCGTCTTCAGGTAAAAACATCGGATGATCAGGCAATTCTGGAGAAGTATCTGTTGTAGCAAAATCAGCTAAAATAGATGGTAGAGCGTCTTCATTACTTGGTATGAACATTGGTTCGTCTGATAATACTGAAGGATTTTCTCCTGTAATGAAATTAGGTGGAAGATTCGGTACGGATAAATTTCCACCATTATTATCAGACGAGATAGTAGGGGATGAAGTGGGGTTATGAGGAATTTTCACCTCTGGGGATATTTCCTGCTGATTTGTTAATGTAGGTTGCTGCGGATGCTGTTCATCTGAAACATTGACTTTTGGAGAAGACTCATTTGGAGATATTAAAACAGTTGGTGTTTTACTGCGAGGAGATCTAGAAACTGGATGATTAGGATTAATCACTACAGTAGGTGTTGTAGAATCTGTTGTAGGACTCAGTAATGTAGGATTTTTATCTTGTTGAGTTGTCGAAGTTGGTGAATTATTAGATTTCGGGAAACCTAAAACTCCTGATTTCGGTAAATTATTTTGAGGTTTTAAAGGCTGGGTATTTTTACATGGTTGATTGTGATTTGCATCTACTGGAGTTGCTACCATTCTAGGATTTTTGAAAGGTGTTATAACCACCATCGATGGAGCTTCATCTACCTCTTTGTTTGTTAATGGAACATATTCAATTGGTTGGTCAACCTCTCGATTACCATAATCATTTTCATTAACTGGCCGAAACCGTGAGGGTATAATTTGTTTTGGTTGAACAGGCTTTAATTCTGGTTCTTCTTCTTCCAAACTCTCTTCAGAGCTGTGAGATTTAGGTTGTTTAGGTTTCTGGGAGATTACTTTCGGTTGGTTTGGCTGTTGATTAACAGGGGCATTTTCGGAAGACCGTGAGGGTGTAATTCGTGTTGATTGAACAGGCGTAACTTCTGGTTCTTCTTCTTCCAAACTCTCTTCAGAGCTGTAAGATTTAGGTTGCTTAGGTTTCTGGGAGATTACTTTCGGTTGCTTTGGCTGTTGATTAACAGGGGCATTTTCGGAAGACCGTGATGGTATAATACGTTTTTGTTGATTATACGATAATTTCGGTTCTTCTTCTTCCGAGCTCTCTACAGAGCTGTGAGATTTAGGTTGCATAGGCTTCTGGGAATTTACTTTTCGTTGGTTTGGCTGTTGACTAACCATTTGTGAGGGTGAAATATGATCATTTTTTTCTGGCACTGGTGGATTTATACGTTGGAATGATTTAGGCTCATCTTCTGTTCTAGGTAATTCTAAAGGAGTGATTTCTACATAATCCTGATTAGGATATAGATTCTGCTGACGTGGCACTTCTATAGTCACAGATGGTGAAACGTCATCCTGTTGCCCTGAGATTTGATTTGGTAATTGGTTATTCGGTGAAGAATTGCGTTTTTTGTTATATCGAGCTGGATGATAATCCCTTGGAATGATAGGGTGCTGATGATTTCTTTGTGAAGCAAGTTGTAAACCATTTATGTAATCTTGAGGAACACCTAGTTTTGCCAACTGTTCATAATAGGCTTCATCTTGGTTTGTATTTGGTAAAATATTGCTGGGATGGTGTCTCGGAGGATGATCTCCAGGCTGAATACCTAGATCTACTGTCAAGCAATTCATTTCTCCGTGTTTGACTACAATAACATCTTCATTGGATAAGAATGGTGTTTCATATTCAGACTGAGATTGCCTGAAATCAGCATTATAAATGTGATTTATTAAGTATCTTGAGAGTGGGATTTACTCTGTTTCTAGGTAAACTCATCCACGGAAATTTTGGAACTACACTGTTATACTTTCAGAATTATTTGGCCAAGTTTTGTAAAGAAAACTATACTATTGGAGCGTACTTGATCTGGAAATTCTCATTCTTTTGGTTTTGTTAAAAAGGAACTTAAAAAATTAAGAAAGTCTATATTACTATCGGAGGTAGTTCAAATTTTTTTAAACAAAAGATTCACTCTAAATTAAAATTTCATTATCTAAAGGCTCAACATATCTAACCTTGGTCATTGTTCAAACTTACTTGATCACAGCATCGCACTCGTTCTTATCAATGATATACACAGCTCCCCAAACATTATGATAGTTGGGACCGTTGGACGATGTTCGCGAATTAGAGCCATGATCGTATGGTAAACCAATCGTATGTTTCTATCAACCAGTCACCAACGAGTTATATAATTTTACGCTGCAATAGCTTAGAAAAATATTAAATTATTCATTACTTACGCTCAGTTGTCCAGGACCCAATAAATTCGCTGAAGGAGCAAACTGAGAAACTTTTTCTTCAAATATCCATTCGCTACAGGTGAATAAACATAATTTTCCATCAGGAAGTTGATTCTTAGGCGCCTGACTTATCCCTGTGGTCACTTGAAAAAGTGACCATATCACTATTGCTATCATCCTACACCGATAGACTCGATTCATCATGATTTTATAGTTCAATACGTGACGCGCTGATGTGACCCAAATGACTTTTATAATGTAGGGAATATGGAAAGGTTCTCCTGATATCGCAATGTATTCGAATATTTGAACAAATTGCGCAAATGTATTGTATTAATGATCTAGAGTTTTAACCATGACGTGTACCAGTCGATTATGTTTGAACATGTGTAGGCGAGATTTTTCATCGTCATTATCCTTCAAGTGACTTTGAAAACGGATAATAATGCATACGCAGCTCAGTAAATCAGCGTTTAGTTCAAATACTAAAACTAACAATATAAATCATCGCTTGACTTTCATACGATATCGAGTACTGTGGAAAACTACCTTCGACATTGAGAGCACGAATCAAGGTTAGAAAAAAAGCGAAATGATAGAAAACAAGAATTCCAATTGTTATATTTTGTGAAAAAAATTAAATAACAGTTTTACAATAAAAACATATTTATATAAATATTAAATTTTGAAATTAATATTCGTAATTATCTCTTAAAGTTAATAACTTCTCCAAAGATTCGCTATACTCGAGTTGTTCTAATCCTCCAGCGGAAAACTGATGCAAATGTCTTAAATTAATTTTTGAAGCTTTCTCATGTATGTGAGATAATAAAGACGAAGATGACGAACAATTATGTATCCCTACTAAGGTCGGAGCTTCTACAACAGCTGTAATAAAAATATATTAGTTAATTACATATTAGGTACTACCACACTACATTATGATGAATGTATGTACCGAAAGACGTTGGAAAGGTGATTGGCGAAACGTATCCAATACGTGTGACATATTCGTCGAAAATATTAGGATATGATACTGGTATCTTGAGAGATATATCAATCGAATTAATTTTAGATGATGCTTTTGAAGTTTTATTAGAACAATACTCCAAGTACGTTGAAAGCATCTCTTCGACATTTTTACATTTGTAAGCTGGATTCGTAGCGTGTCTTTTCTCGGAACTACAAAAAAATAATATTAAATCATGATATAAAATCTACGATCACAAAACTAATATTGTTCTCAATTATACTTTGGTAATAATCTGCACTGAGTTAATCCTCTAATCGTGAGATCCTGTATATCTGAAGAGTCGACAGTGACATTTGTTTGTGGTGTAATAGTCGTCCAAATCGAATCGTCTAACTTTTCAAAAGATTCAAGAACACTAAGTTCAGGACATACAGGGAAAGGTAGTCTCATTGTACCACTAAGCAATTTCCTTCCGCATGGCGTAAGCATAGATAACACACTGGAGAGTCGAGTAGGATTCATTCTTTTACGATAACTCAAACTTATTGAGTCCAAATAAGAAGCCAACAAGGCGCTACTATGATACCACAATTCGTGCTGAAATTAAAATTTAAATTTAAAAGAAATTAGGAAAACATTTTCTAGTAAACTATCGCGAATTTACATACATTGTAGTTAATATTGTGGAATTTTCTGGGCGGCCCAGGTTCATTCCAACCATCACTACTACAAGATAAAGGAAGAAAGGCTAACGATAACTCGGTCAATTCTGCGAAACTCAAGGCACTGTTTACTGTTCTGGTATAGTTTTGCGATTGAGTAGTATTTCCATAGGTAGAAGCAATATTAGGAAAACTAAAAATCGACTTGGATGAATATTCATCTTGTAGATACTCCAATGCGGAGGTAGTCAACCCCGAAAATCCGTCGACGCAATCGAATAATACTTGAAAACCCTGAAATGAGATAACATTAAGTAATTTGTAAAAATGCGATATTCTGAAAAAATAGATTCAAACTTGCTTGCAGAAAATCACATTCTTCAGCATAAGCTCTACATTTATCAGACCACTGATCCGAAAAAAGTTCAGTTTTCCAAATTTCAACTCCTTGAGCAAACGTTTCAAATAACTGTTCTTGATTGCTATGCTGGTAATCATTTATTATATTAATTGTCCTCGGATGAAACCTAGTTCCAAGATAATCGGTCCAAACTTCAACTTTATCATCTAACTTGTAAGAGTTAATCGGGTTTCCCAACGGAGCTACAAGAAAATTTCATTTTTCTCATTATAATCCGAAAAAGATCGTTGCGTAGAGTTTAAATGGGAATATTTTACAACTATCTTCTTCGATTCCTTTTTCTTGGTTTTCTAGATCCTGTAGAAATTCATTTTTCTCTCTTCTTGGGGCTTGTTCAATTTCCACTTTGTCTTCAGACCATAATACTGTATCTTCGGAAACAATAGGAATCTGAGGATCTTCGTATAATTCGTTGTATTGTGGAAAACTGCCAAGACTACCTTTGACGTCTACCAATAGTAATCGTGGAGTATAGGTAACTTCTTTCTATAATGAAACAATGGTAAGAATTATAGTGTGCGTATGTGTACTTTCCAAGTTATATTAGCTACTTACTCTAAGGTTTTCTCCTTCTCGAAATAAAACATCGTAATTAATCTCTGGCACAATTTCAGCATTATAAATGAATGATGCTTCCTGAAAATTTGCAAGTTTGATATTCAGAGTTTACCTTGGTAATGCAGTTTATCAAAACGAACATCATTCCTACTTGAATATTCCACCAGTGGGAGCCGATGAAATTCGAATAGTGGCCGAATTGTAAAGTTATTATTTCATTATTCGACATGCTTCAACTCATTTATGAGATATAATTTGAAGAATTATATATACGTAGTTATGGAAAAAGAATTGAACGATAAGTTTATACGAATAACATATAAAAATTCACTTACTTTTTCTTCAAAAATTATTTTTTTCGACTTGAAAACTTATCAAAAATCTGAATCACATGTTTTTTTGTTTACAATGAAACGGTGTTGCCAAATATACTTTGTTCAAATGAATAAAAGCGGGAACTGGAGAGAGAATGTTAATTAATTTGCCTATTTCATCGCCGCAAATAATTATAACAGGCATCAGTTAGGCATTTTATTTTACACGAATTGGTTGATATGCGAAAATGTTTAAAGCCGTATGTAAGCTAAGAAATGTATACAATATAAACATCAAGATTAAGTTTTATTTTGATGTTGCCAAGATGGTTTACACTCCACAATTTCATAATGACATCCTAACACTTCATTCGATTTTTCATGAATGATAAACATTTTATATCGACCGTAAAAAAATGTTGCAGGTAACGCTGAACTTCTTTTATCAAAAAACAAGTTCAAATCGTATGCATTAACCGGATACACACCCTGCGAAAAAAAGAAAAATTAAAAATTAAAAAAATATTGTTGTAACATTTAGTATTTCAGTCATTATTATTTTATATTTTCTTTAATATTTTACCTCCGGTACTGGGCAGGTGACTGGCATTTTTATGGCCTTTTGAAAATTAGTCCATCCTGCCCCCATATATCGAAGAGAGTCCGAACAAACATGATCGAGTCGTATTTGGAAGTAATTAGTTTGGTACCTACCAGTTGATGATGAAAACTTGTCTAAACGAAATATTGCCTAAAATTAATGTTTCGAATGTCAATATTTCAATAATTGAGAGAAATTATTTAAAAATAAGGAATTTTGATGGGATAATTTTACTTTTATTGTATCATCAAATGGTATAAGATGGGTAATATTTCCGAACAGGTATTTCTTACCATTGGCTGCTCTAATGGCTTTCATATTATACTGGATTAAATTCTTTCCTACTTTATTATCTTCACACAGACCAGCATATTTCAACTCAGCATAGAAGTTTCCCTATGAACTTCAAAGAATTTGAACTTTTTTTCCATTTATAGCAAAAAAAATTTCAATCATTGATTTTCTTACCGAAGTTGAAGTGGGTATGTAGTTTTCTGTTTTTACGAGCGATAAAATACTTAAAATAACGAATATCGCATAAATATCCATAATAACTTGCTTGAAACAATAATTATTTTGAAATTTTTACAGAACAATAATTTTTCAAGAATCACTTCAAAAACTGAAAAGTATCATTTAAATGAAATGAATTTTACACGCATTCAATGAAATTTCATTAGTAATTATTGAATAATAATGTGAAAAAAACTTATAGCAAACAATAGTAATCATAAAAGAGAAAGAAATTATATTAAGTTTATTATCATTTTTTTTTTTTTTTTTTTTGTATTTCATGCCTCATTACTTCTTCAGAAATTTCAGATGTGCGATAAGCATTTTGATTTTGAAGGATTTATTTCCTTAATGTGAAAATAATTACTCAATTGCGGCGGTAGATATGTCAATTGGCTCTACGAAGTACAGTCTACAAAAAAATAGTTTGGAATAATTTTAGAATGACGAAATTTTATTTCAATCCCTATAACCGGCTCATCTACTTATTTAGTTCAACTTCACCATTTATGAATTTATTATTTTATTTTAATGCATGACTGCGGAATTTATGATATTGATTATCGTTATCATTATCATAATATATTTTTTTATAATTTTAATTTATAAATTCTAAAACTAAAACCTAAAACAGATTGTAAAATTCGGAAAAAATAATAAATAATTTCAAGACACTCCGTAAAATATGCAGTAATTACATTGGTAATTACGCTCATGATGCACACTATCAATATTATGCTCCATCTTGGAAGTCAAAAAAATTTTATTTAATGACAAGCGGATTGTTATTTTTTCTAGTTTTGCAAAATAATTTTGTTTTAACCGAACTATTTTCGTTATTAATTAATTAACTATCGAATTAATTAATTATTGTGTATAAGAAAGAATCGAAAATATCCGTTTTTCTTAAAAATAAACCATAATTGTGTTTCCTCGTGTTAGTTAAGCCTTTTTTATAATATGGAAGAAATTGGTATCGTCCTAGAAAAGGTAAATTTTCTCATAAATTCGTTCATGTATCTTATATTTCATTGTTTTATTATTTCAAGAATAGAAATCCTTGAAATGAGGATCTACACGTTTCAACCAAATGAAAACTTTTGCCTGACAAACATACTGAACTATTGATTTCTGGAAAACACTTGAAATCTTAATATTCTTCTTTGTCTTTTGCAGGATGACGTTATTGATAAAACCCAGTTGGTCACTCGTACGTTGAATACTCAACCGATTGATGAACTCGATGAAAATGATTTATATAAAGAATACAAAGTAACTAGCAGCCAGTCATTTAGCTACCGATTTTTGGTTGTAGACTATTTTTTTTCGTTTTTGTTACGCAGAAACTACAGCGTCAGCTTGAATTTTTGGAAGTACAAGAAGAATACATTAAAGACGAGCAACGTAATTTGAAAAAAGAATACTTACATGCTCAAGAAGAAGTTAAACGAATCCAGAGTGTACCACTTGTTATAGGCCAATTTTTAGAAGCTGTTGATCAAAACACAGGAATTGTTGGCAGCACAACTGGTAACCATTATTCGCAAATCAGGATTGAAATTATTTTCTAAAGAACAATTATAATTAATTTTCTGCCTTTTAGGGTCGAATTACTATGTACGAATTCTCTCTACCATTGATCGAGAATTGTTGAAACCATCAGCTAGTGTAGCTCTCCATAAGCATAGTAATGCCTTAGTCGATGTTTTACCTCCGGAAGCTGATTCTTCTATTTCTATGCTTCAAGCTGGTGAGTTGATCTTTTTCAATTTACACTATAATGTAAATTACATCCTTATTTATTTTTAATATGTAGATGAAAAGCCGGATGTACAATATTCGGATATCGGTGGTATGGATATGCAAAAGCAAGAAATAAGAGAAGCTGTAGAATTACCATTAACTCATTTCGAATTATATAAGCAAATTGGTATCGATCCTCCTAGAGGTGTGTTGATGTTCGGTCCTCCAGGCTGCGGCAAAACCATGTTAGCTAAAGCTGTAGCTCATCACACAACAGGTTATTTATTACACTTCAAGCTTTTAAAGCCAGGTTTTTCTATCTTCTATTAACGTGACGATATTTGTTTATGTTAGCTGCTTTCATTCGTGTCGTTGGTTCTGAATTCGTGCAGAAATATTTGGGCGAAGGGCCCCGTATGGTAAGAGATGTATTTCGTCTAGCCAAAGAAAACGCTCCTGCTATTATATTTATCGATGAAATCGACGCCATCGCAACGAAACGTTTTGACGCGCAAACCGGCGCTGATAGAGAAGTTCAAAGAATTTTGCTAGAATTGCTTAATCAAATGGACGGATTTGATCAAACTACTAATGTTAAAGTAAGCTAATGGAATTTAAGAGAAACCATTTTGTTGAATGAATTTATAACAACATATTCCCTCAGGTTATAATGGCTACGAATCGTGCCGATACATTAGATCCTGCTTTATTAAGACCAGGGCGTTTGGATAGAAAGATCGAATTTCCTTTACCAGACAGAAGACAAAAACGTCTGGTATTTGCTACAATCACATCGAAAATGAATTTGAGCGAAGAAGTTGATTTGGAAGATTATGTTGCTCGTCCCGATAGAATATCTGGAGCTGATATTAACGCCATTTGTCAAGAGGTATACATACTGTATTTATGGTATTTTAAAGCCGCGATTGAATTATTAATTCATTATTTTTTATCGTTATTTCAGGCTGGAATGCATGCTGTTAGAGAAAATCGTTATATCGTTCTTGCTAAAGACTTTGAAAAAGGTTATAAAAATAATGTCAAGAAGAGTGAATTGGAACACGAGTTTTACAAATAAATTATTTTTAAATTCTTTGTAAAGTATTTATAAGCGTACTAAAATTTTGTTAAAATGTAATTTAGTTAAATAAAAGATTTTTTATCAGTTGAGATACATTTTGTGTTACTAATTTGTTATGTTTATTTATTACGAACGCGAGCAATTCATTACAAAGAGGGATGTGTGTTGAAAAAATTGAAGAATATTTTAATTTTTTTTATAATTATTCTTCAAAAAAATATGTGTGATAAATTATATTTTGAATTTGTATTAAAGTATTCACAAATTTCGTTCATTCGAAAAAAATTTGACGTATAATGTTCGTAGGTATTTTTGTCAAAAATCACGTAATTTTCGGTCATGGTCTAATATCTCTTGGAAACACCTCCACATTAATCAGCGCTGTAATAAATACGCAATTAAGTTAGTAATTATGAATCCGATAATAATTGACACGGTGTATTCTACATCAAGAATTATAATTTCGAAGAGATGATCATAACATTTCACGCCACTCCGATGAAATGTATCGAGTTTGTATTTCTTTATTACTCATTGCATTTCATCTAGATTTAGGTGAATCGCAAATTTATCGTCATTCAAGTACAGTAAGTATAGTAAGTTGATGAGGAAAATTGTTGAAATATAAAAGATAATAATTCTATTCAACTTTTTAGGGCGATTACCATGTAGAATGGAAAGAATTCGGTCCATGTCCTGCGGATAAAAGAGGTACCAATGAAATTTTTACTGATATACGTTTAACTAAGAAGCGTCGAAAAACAGAAGTAGTTGGAAACTATACTCTCAGGGTACCTCTAGATGATGGTATATCGGTAATAATAAGTGATTTACTATCTCCTACGATTAAATTTCTTTTTAACTAATTCACTGAATAATGATAACGACGAGGATTTCATGTTAATTGTTTGCAGATAAATGTCAACTTTGCTATTCTTGGTTCAAATTCTGGGTGGCTTCCAAATGCGTACAGTTTGCCTATACCAAAAGCCTGTTCTACCCAGCTCAATTTACTCAAGCAAGGTTGGGTGGATTTTTTAAAAAGCATGAATATGTCTACAAAATGCCCTATTCCTAAGGTGATTGAATTTTTTTTTTCAATTCTTTGATTACTCGAATCTAAATAAATTATTTTAATTTTTTTATTTTAATAGGGAGTATATGAACAGAAAGGCTACGATGTTACAAATTTTATGCAAAGCGATTCGTTACCGAAACATTTTATTTTCGGTCGTTATAAAATCATGGTTGAGTACATTAACAAGAATAGGGTAAAAATTGGTTGTACTTATTTGGTGATTAACGTTGTTCCTTTATGGCAGAAAAATAAGGAAGAAGCTTGAAAATAATATCTGTAAATGAGAAAAAATTCTCACTGAAAACTCGAAACTACTCCAACTGAATGATAGGTACCTATAGATCATATGTATCTTTCTTTTTATTGTAATATAATATAATATAATAACGTATGCATATTATAAAATCTTTTTTTAGAAACCAGTAAATTTTTGAACTCATTTTTCTTTCAATTTCCTCTGTACTACTTGGGTACTTACTTTTCACCTTCACATTGCCACTGATATAATTATTAAGATGATTGCATTAGGTACTCTATGCATATACTCCAGAAGAAATAGGAAAGAAAAAAATTTTTCAATCAAACAGAAAACGTTGAAAAGCAAGTCGCAGCATTGCATATTGCCAATTCATGAGATATTTTTCGAGTAAAAAAAAGAAATTCAAGAGAAAAGAAATAATTACTAAAATCTATCATCAGATTTGGAGTTAGCTACGTACTCCGAATTAGACTTTTAAACTCGATTTTTTGTAATTAAGTATCAAAAATTCAAAAAATTAATGAGCTGCAGGCTTCTTCACTTTTTTTTAAAAATGAATTATGTTTATTTTATTCTAAATTAATGAAAAATAACTTTCACTCATATCGAGTGGCATACAACTTCACTTACATATGTGTTGAAAACATCAAAAAATCTCTAAAATTGATTAGAACAGTAGTTAATAATTTTGAATTTGATAATTGTTTTTCCAATCCAGTAACCCTCTGCCCCCATTTCCTTCCTGTTTTGAAACTATATCAAGTTTAGATTTAATTTGGTATGTCCTGAAATTCCCGAAGTTGATACAAAATTAGTCACTCCCTCATATCAAAAATGAGGGAGAAGCCATCATAAATTATACAATTTACCGAATTTTGAAAATTCTTACAAAATTCATACAAAAGTTGTTTTTGATTCCTTATTCTTAGATACTGATTCCACATTTTGATGATATATGCACTATCATCCTTGAATAATCGTGCTTATTTACTGTATAAAGACTGTCTTTAGGTATGAAGAGGACGGAGGGCCAAATGCCTAATAAATAATCTATAATCTTATGGGTCGAATACCTAATCAACGAAGGGTTGAAAATCGTATGTTGCTATCCTGTGACTGGAGTAATTTCGAAATGACAAAGAAAAATATGAGGAATTAAAATGACAATTTTTTTCAAGAACTTATGTCTATTCGCCTGCACTTTGTCAATCTGTCATGAATATTTTTTGTGGATAAAAAGAATCTTTTGTTTTTTCATAGTTACACTCATGTTATGTGTATAAATGTATGAATATAATGTCATTACCCATTATTTCATATAGTCATGGTCGAGTACCTAGTTCATTATCAATGCTGATAGATCACTGAATAGGGAACGCTGACATATAATTATATGAATATATGATATACATGGATCCACGGGTCCTCGAATCATCAAACCAGAGTAAATGTAATATCTCACAAAAACATTAACCTTCAACTGCTACTTCAACGATAAAAATAACAAAAAAATGCGATACGTGGTTTCTAATATTTTTCTGTTACTCTCCATATTCCAATTCTCTTACTTGCAAACACAGCAGCATTCAAGCGCGGTGAGTTACGTTCTAGTAATTATTTTATATTGATTGTTAATCATGATTGTATTAAATAAATGGTTAATACATCAGAGTAATTATCATGTCGAATGGAAAGAATTCGGAGCATGTCCTCCAAACAAAAGAGGAACAAATGAAATCTACGCTAACCTGCATCTGAGTCAGAAACACCAAAAACCAGAAGTAGTAGGCAATGTAACATTATTGAAAGATTTCGATGACACCTATACAGTGAGTTCATTCACTTCGTAGCAATACATTTCATCTCCTGCAAAACTTCTATATTCATGCTTCCTACACAGGTGAATGCCAACTTCGCTGTTTTGGGCTCAAATTCAACTTGGATATCCAATGATGCATACGCTTTACCAATTCCAAAAGCTTGTAATTCGTTAATAGATTTATTCAAAGACGGTTGGATTGATTACTTGGAAAGTATGAATATGTCCACCAAGTGTCCTATTCCAAAAGTAATTATTAAAAAAAATATTTCGAAAACAATTCTATCCCTTGGCTGATAAGTCATGTTTATTTCTCATTCTTTATAGGGAACGTATGAACAGAAAGGATATAAAGTGGAGAACTTTTTAAAAAGTCAAACGCTCCCTCCACACTTTATACAAGGCCGATTTAAACTCACGATGGAATTTATCGACAAAAATTATACGTTAGTTGGATGCACATACATGATGATTGAAATCCTTCTCTTACAACCGAAGATAGAGAAATCAGAAAATAATTAATTTTTCGACATTTTGCAATCGTATACATTAAATAATAACACTAAATAAATAAAAACAACATATTTATTTGTTCGCACGTGGAAATACGTATATAGCAACAAATCAGGTACAAAAATGACTAAAAAATTTAAATTACAAAAAATCACTAGGTGGTCAAAAACTCAGATCGTCACCATCTCTGAGACTTCATAAGCTTATTTTTTAGCTTGTGTCACTAGCGGTAAAATCACTTTAGGCTTATACTGTTTATTCACCGGGTCGTTGGCGATAGTTGTAACTTGAGGGGGATATATATGCGGTGTAGCTAAGACTTTTCTGCCGGCTACATCGATTTCGTATTTCGCCGTAGGATCCATTATAAAACTATTATCAACAATTAGATTATCCTTATTTGATTTCCGTTCACGATGATATCCGGGCCTACTCACATACCCAAGGCATACTACTTTACCGAGAGTAAATCCGTATCTGCAAAAACACGTCAATTTAAAAAATATTTCTTATATCATAAACATTAATTAAAGGTTGATAAATTATTTACCCAGCTGACGTAACAGTCCCTACAAATTTATTATTACGGAAGATCGGCTCTGTTCCCCACGCCCAGATATCTTTATCAGGATCTAAATCTTCGAGTATAAACATGACTAGTCTTTTGGTAACTCCGTGATCTTTTTGTTTTTGCAAGGCGAATTTGCCGATAAAATATTCTTTCTGGAAATAATCACTTCATATGTAATCTAAATTTATTTATGTTACATTTAACATAAAATATAAAAATTCGTACGTCGAATTTTACTCTATACGTATTCCCAGCTTCAATGGGAGTCGTATAGCTGTTCAGATCTTCGGCCCAAAATGGTATGAATTTTTCGATCCTCATGTAACGTTGGGTTAACGATCCAACATCTCGGACACCATAATCATGGCCAACCTTTAATAAGATAATAATTAGCATAAAATTTGCATTGTCATCGAAAGCTATAATTTACTATACCGTTATAAGTCGATCATACACGTGAATAGCGTACTCGGACGGTATGTATAATGTGAATCCTTGCTCTCCTGTATGAGTGAAAGACATCATCATCACACCAGAAGCGTATCCTACGTTTACTTCCTATAATAAAATAATTTTGTACAAATTTGTTTTTTTTTTTTCAATTTTTACATGACAAAAGAACATACCTTACACGTAAATGGTTGTAAATTTACATCGGATTGACTTAATTCGGATAAAATTTGTTTAGCTTTAGGACCAACCACATTGATTACACTATACATAGAGGTAACGTCTTTCATATCTATGCTACCATCGTTTGGTAAATGACGACGCATCCAATGAAAGCTTTTTGTTTGTTGACTAGTCGGAGAAACTAATAAATAACTGAAGAGGAAATTATAATTATGTACAAGTAACACAAAAAAAAAGTTTAATTTGATTGGTACCAACTTGCAATCAGATTCTCGAACTAATATACAATCATTTTCATAACCGCCACGATCGTTCTGCATTCCAGACAAAACGATGCCGCCGACAGGTGTATTTACATCATTTGAGCATAATTTCTGGAGCCAGTCAACAACAACGTTACTTTGACCCTAAATAGAAAAAGCAGAAGTACTGTTATTACATTTGATGACACATGGGGGAAAATTTGGATTCAAGTTACCTCTTTGGCAGTAGCAGCGTGATATCCTCTCTAACGATTGCGTTTAAATTATAATAAAATTATATTACAGAAATTCTCATAAAAATAATACCATTATTTCAATGATTTTTTTTTTTTAATGAAATAAATTTAATTAATAAACTCACCGTAATTCGAATCTTAGAAAATGAAGACATATCGATGATGCCAATGCCTTCGCGACAAGCGTAGTATTCGTCAATCATGAAATCGAGAAATTTCGGTTTATAAAAAGTTGGAGGAGGCATTCGCGGACCAAAAGAGTCTGAAAATTTTTTTAATATTATTTTTTTAAATTCGCATTATTTAATAATCCCCCCCAGAGCATCATTTAATTACCACTTTCGCTGACATCGAAATAAAGAGGTCTTTCATAGCCCATTCGCGTTTCAAAAATAGCACCTCTTTTTTCCAATAAACTGTATAAAGGAGAACATCGTAATTTTCTAGCGTATTTATATTCATTTTGTTTAGGATATTGAATGGCGTAATGTCTAGAAAGAATAAAAATAATATGATATTTCATTCGTGTAAAAAGTAGAATAAAAGTATTGTATTTATTACCTTCCAACTACTTCTTTAGTCCGCTCTTGTAAATATTGCCGGTTATTATGAAGGTCTAAAAATCGCTGTACATTAAATGGTAACAAATCTTGAGTAGGTTCTCCTTCAATTATCCATTCTGCTAAAGCTCTACCAATACCACCAGCTCCTTGCAAAGGGTTTCCGTTCATACCAACGGCGACAAAATAATTATTCACCTCTGGTGTTTCACCGATAATCCATTTCCCATCCGGAGTAAATGTATCTGGCGAATTGGTGAGCATAGGGTAAATGGATTCTTTTAGAATAGGCATACGTAGATTGGCATTCTCCCAAATGGGCACTAAAATGGAAATTATTTCCATGCTAAATATAAGTATAACTCGATATGTTGATTAACTCGCCAACAATACATACTAAAATGATCCCAATCTGACGGTAAAGTACTTTTCCAATCATCAGGTATTAAACGATAATTTGTGAACGCCGGTTTGGCCTCCGGTTCAAACCCACCGACCATGAAACCACCGTTATATTCTCGAATATATAAAGAAGAATCGTAATCTCTGACGTATGGCAGATCATGGGGAATTCCGGATATAGGACTAGTAGTAACGTAAAAGTGCTCAGCAGGATACACTGGAACTCGAACTTTGGTTGTACATAACCATCCTAATTCTCTGGCCCACTATAATAATAAAATTGTAAATGATAAGGAATGAAGAATATTTCGTAACAATTATCGAGAAGACCTCACCATTCCGGCGCAATTGACGAAATATTCGCATGATATGAAACCTCTGTCAGTTTGTACACCTTTAACTGTATTGTTTTCGGTAATGACATAATCTACTGAACAATTTTCTAAATATTGAGCACCTATGTTGCCAAATGTATTCATTAGTTGGAGAAGCATAAAATTAAAGTTGTATCGGGTGTATCATACCTCACCTCCTTCCATAGAAAGTTTAGCCAGAGCTTGGCAAATGACTTGCGGATTTGCTACCGCATCTTCTGGTACCCAAACACCTCCAACTATGTTATCAGTGTAGAGAAAAGGGTTTAGTTTTTTAATTACTTGTTTATCTATAAACTACAAAATGAAATGTCACCATATTGTATATTTATAACAAAAGAGAGAACTTTCTTGATGAATATTACCTCACAATGCAAACCAGTTGGAGAATTGTAAGCAAGTTTTCTTTGTAGATCGATAATTCTGTCATTAGTTTGGGCTAAATTAAGGCTTCCACATTGTTTCAAACCTGACGCACAAATCAAATAGAATGAAGAAAATCAAAATATTCATTTCCATACATTTTTCTTACCGATATTGAATCCTTTTGCCTGCAATTGTCTATATAATTTAATACTGTAAGAAATAATACTTCTTTCAGGAATGGGCTTAAAAAGCCCCAAAGTTCCGGACCCAAAATGCGACGTCCCACTGCATAATCTGTTCAAGTATTGTGTTAATTTTTTGTCATGATGCATGAGTAATTGATCAAAAACCAAACTAACCGGCCTTTATCAATAAGTAATACATCACTCCAACCATTTTCGGTCAAATGATAAGCAACAGAATTAGCTACAGCTCCAGCACCACATATAATGACTTGAGCTTGAGTCGGTGATACTGAAGATTTATCCGATGTAATTGATGAAATGCAGCTTTTATTTGCCTCAGGTACCAGGAGAGGAAAGTACTTGAGTGAGGTTATAATCTTCAATTTATTGACCGATAGCATCTGGAAAAAAATGTTCGAAATGAAAATGGAATGTGAGAGGAGGGGTTTAAAACCACCAATACTTACTTTTCTTCTCCGATATATTTTTAAATAGAATACATTCCAACATGATAATCTTACAGACTTATACGTGAAATATTTTTTATTTATTCTCTTTCGTTAAAATGATAAGACTGATAACATGATTGAAAGTGGGTACACCGCACTGCTGGGCGCGTTCGCGTTCAGGAACGCGCGTTCGAACGGAACGGGTGAGATTCTCTTATCAATTGAACGAACGATGAACGGAACGGGAAGGATAAATATAAAAGTTGGAACGGAACGGAACGGAACGTTTTATTTTCTTGAACGTAAATTTTAAACGCCGTTCATTTATCGTTCAAGAAAAAACTTGTCTTTTTACCCTTTTTAGTTTTTTTTTTCTCAATTTTCTATTTCTTCACTTCGTCTTTTTCAAGTTTGTGTCGTGGTATTTACTATCACTATTCATTCGTGTACTTCTCGTGACGTGACTGGCTGACTGTTAATTATTCGTCATTTAATGTTGAATTACGTTAGTAAAAGTGAAAAGCAGATGTTGAAGAATTTCAATTTGGTTCAATGTAATCGTCTATTCACCAGTGTTGGAAAACAGTTCGCGAACAAGAACGAAAACTAGAGATGCAAAGAAACTTACCACGGTAACTTACCCGGTAACTTACTGGTAATTTACCGGTAAATTACCGCATCATAAATTTCTTAAATTACCGCGGTAATTTATAAATTTTTATTAAATATGCATGTCGCATTAGGAATCCACTACCATCATGATCATTTCCAAAACTGAAACAAAATGATTGAAATTTTGATACTTTTCCTACCCCTTGAAGTTTTTCGTCGATGAAACTTTTCATGCACAACATTTCGCTATTATTTTCTCAGTTTTTACGCTTTGAAGTTGTGATGAGCTAACCACTGATGAACTATGTATGTGGGAGTGTAATTGCATAGTATGCGTGCATGTTTCATGCAACAGCATGCAAAATGAAAAAATTTACCTACCCCCTCTTTGTGGTACCGGTAACCCGGACCAGTATTAGTATTACTATTGTGTATTATCTTATTCGTCCTACTCATTCAAGTTGTGCTTCATCTCTCAAATTTTGTGTCATGTTTATATACAATTAGATTGTTAATTTGTGCACTTCTAACTCCGAGTCTGACCAAGAAATACCATTGCCAACTCAACAGAATGATATTGAAAATATTGATTTGAATTAAGATTTTTAATTTTAAAATTAAATTCATTTACTGGAACTTTTTCGGATATGAAATTACTAAAAATATTGGATAGGAAATTTTCTTTTTACGCATGAATTATCAGATTCAGAACTAGAAGTCTTCGAAATAGATTTTAGATTTGGTTGCTAATTTTTGATTTGCAGTTTTTTTTATTGCATTATTTTATTTTAGTGATTCACTTTCAATACTTTCTATTCAGTCTTAAAAAAAAAAAAAAAAAAAAAAAAAAACTTAAAAAATCATTCGACCTCCATGTATGTCATTATCAGTTTATCACTCATCATTTTATTTCTGTTATAACTGCTCTAAAATAATTCTAAAACAAGCTTTCAAACAATGCTATACTTAGTATAGTCTATAAATAATGAAATAATTATACAATACCAGGTGACTACTTGATTCGAGCCCCCAAGCGAAAAATTCAAAAATATATANCTGTTACCTACGTATTAACTTAATAAGGCAAATTTTACAGGGATGCCAACCTTATTTGATGCGAAATTGCGATCATCATGTCGAACATCCTGTTTATCCTCCGTGTCCATCTTTGCCTAATGAACGAGCATCAAAGTGCAAACTACATTGTTACAATAAGTCTTACCATAAATCCTTCAAAAATGATAGAATTAAAGGTACGAGACATTATTTCATATAGTATAAACCTGAACTTGAGTCTACTAGCTTCTGTAGAACAGATTCGTTATCATTGTATGAATTTCAGTCGAAAAATACTATAAAGTATCACCGTGTGCTGCTATGAATGAAATTTTCACTTATGGTCCTATAGCTTCGTTTTTTACAGTTTACGAAGACTTTTACATCTATAAAGCAGGTATCTACGACGATTTTCCAATCTGAAGATTATAAAAATATGGAATTTTATTACATTCATTTCTATTTTCGCAGGAGTTTATCAACATAAATTTGGTAAAAAAGTAGCCCTTCATGTAGTTCGTGTAATCGGCTGGGGAGAAGAAAATGGAATACCTTTTTGGCTAGCAGCAAATTCCTGGA
This sequence comes from Phenacoccus solenopsis, assembly GCA_009761765.1. Taxonomy (NCBI): domain Eukaryota; kingdom Metazoa; phylum Arthropoda; class Insecta; order Hemiptera; family Pseudococcidae; genus Phenacoccus; species Phenacoccus solenopsis. The sequence goes on along the minus strand of VFXL01000511.1, from coordinate 4,955 downwards.
ACGAGCATTGGGGTGATAAGGGATTATTTAAGATAAAACGTGGAAGTAATGAGGTATGGTTCGAGGATAACCTGAGTGCTGGTAGACCTAGGATAAAGCAATAACATTGCACGCACTAAACGTGTAAAATATGTACTCATTTCAAATAAACAACTGCTCCCAGGAAATACTCTTTCAGTTACGAACATCGTCAGTGTCACTTTTTAGAAAACTTTATGGCATATCACTTCCGAGAAAAAAGATAACGTTAATATTTTCAAGGGCTCTTTTCCATATTCAATATGAATTTAATTCTTAATAAATTACCATGTTTTGATATATAGGTTAGTAAAGTTTTTTGCGTTTATTGGTGAATACAGCAAATAAATGATACATCTAAACTTGATCTTTCTCATATACTCGTCATTAATGAAATAACCTGTGGTAAATTTTCTACATTTCTTTTTAAAAGTAAGGATGAATTAGCTTATTTATCATGATTAGGTAATTTATTTATGGATTTGCTAAAGAGGTGCAAATTAGATCTAGAACAAGATAGTTTAACATTTGGCTCTTACATGAAATATAATAGTAAGTATTTGTGAAAATGTTTTCCTGTGAGTGAAGTGAGGCGGAGTAAAAGTGAGGCATTCAACCTTTCTTTCATTGCACTACCTCGACTCTTCAATACAATAGCTGCCGCAAAACTGTACTTTGTATTCTTGCATGCAAACTTTTTTTTTTTATTACGCTACCTGGACTCTTCCCAACACAATAGCCAAGTACTATCACACTATGCCTAAATAAAAATGAATGGCTTGGTCAAATTGACCAGTAGGAGCATCCTACATATTACATTCAAAATTTTACATCTTGATTTTAATAGGTATATAGAATAGTAGGTAAGTAAATTAAGAAGTTGAGTTTGTTATAGACATTTCTTCATTTTTGAAATTTTTTGTTGTTGATTTTCCCTCATTTTTGAACAGTTTTCTTAATTTTTGAAAATTTCGACAACTTATAATTTTGTAGCCTAATTAACAGTTCTACACGTAGCGTAGTTAGACATTTCTCAAGTCTATGTTGTTGGTTTTTGACTTATAATAAGTTCCATTTTTTGGATATTTATAAGAAATTGAGGATCTCTGAATCATTTTTCTCTCTGCCCAACTTTATCTTTCAGCTGAAAGCATATTTGGAAGGAGAGCGTAAAATTCGGCGTGTCCTCGTCTATAATAATTAAACTCCAAAAATTTATAAAACAAGGCACAGATGTCGTCGCAATAAATAAAAATAAAATATTACTAATGCTGGTACCTAACATTCAAATTATACCTATTTGATTACACGGCCATTACAACATCAATAAAACGCCATAATGAATTCCTTCATACCTTTTAGCAAGGATTTGAGTTATGATAACTTTAGCTACTTCTTTCATTTGTTTTATTCGGATGTTAACGTTTAGTATCTATGTATTATCATAAAATAAAATGTAATATTTTTCTTAAAAATTTGATTTATTCAACCAAACTGTAATTTAAAACTCAAAAATAAATCTATGTTCAATATTCCAAATTCCAATTTCTGAAAGAAGGATGTCGATTTACAAAATCGAAAATAACTCCACAATTATAGGATTTTTTGAATAGCTTATGCAGAGGTGGACTGGTAAGGTGGGCGAGATGTCATTTGCCGACCGGACCCCTTCGTCTACGAGCCCACAGGCCACGAAAAAATAAAGCTTTTCGATAAAAAGTGGAAAAAAATGTGTTTATTTGCACTCGGATGATTTGTTCAAATTTGGTACAAAACATCATTGACCAAATTTTAGTTTGTTTTTTTGGGAGGGGGGGGGGATTTTCAGTGATTTAAGTAAGCTGAAGCAAAAATGAACAAAATGGAAAAACCTCAATTCTATTAAAAAATAACCTCAGAATATTGATAAATGTTTGAGTCCAAAAATGAGTTTTGGAATAGAAACGACTTGCTTTTTCAAATCTCAAATAAAGAAAGAAAGTAAAGAACAAAACATATGGACCCAGTACCGGATTATCCAATATGTCAAGTAAGCCATGGCGCGGAACGACAAATTTTTAGAGCGGCTAATTTTGGGGAAAAGATATAAATACTTTTTCAAAAAGTCAAAATGAGGATTATCCATGAGTTGGAATTTTAATATTTTATTTATTTCGGTTTTATTAACAATAATTTCAAATTTAAAATAATCACCACTAGGTAATTTTAGTAAAATGTTTTTAGCTGAGTTTTTTACTTAAAAACGATAGCTATTACATCCCACCTAATTCGGGAGGAGTGATCGGGGGAGGATGGGGTCTTCAAATCTTTGCATTTCAGACTATTTGTAATCATCTGGCAAATGTTTAACTTTTTGGTGTGTACATTCACCTCTCGCGGAGCGCCGGGAGGTATTCATGAAATTTTCTCAAAACTTGGTGAGAGACTCTCCTTAGAAATGCGAAAAAAGTTTTTTTTTTGTTTTTTCGATAAAATTCAAAATGGCGAATCATTCAAATTTTGAGGGGAGCTGGAGAAGTGGCAAATATCTCAATTTTTTTGTATTTAACCTCATATGAAAGAGTGAGTTGTGGAAACCAACATACCCAAATTTCAGCTTCCTTAGTGCATTTGGAGGGGAGTTAGAACAAAAGATGGCTTTTGGAGGGGAAATTACAGCAGGAAATTTCATGAATCCTCCTGACCTTTTTAATTTGCATCAAAATGGATCTAAAATGACAAATCTTGACAATTTGAAAATAATTTGAGGTGCCTCAAGTAGTTATATTTTGAGAAATACGTGTTCATATGATTATTGCGTGGCAAGAAATACCACATTTGTTCTATGTTTAACTTTTTAAGTGGTTTCAGAAAGGATAAGATTGGTTTTGGGTGTGGTCTGTGTACATGAAGAGGTTAGTAATGTTATTAATGTAAACCTGGATAGGCCCCAGTTAAAAACTAAGCCTAGTAATGTTACCTTTTTTTTTTAGGAAATAAAATGATTTATGGATATTTGATTTCTTGGGAGAGGAAGGGGTGAGAGTGGCTCCTTCAGTTAATTGTCCAGTCCGTCACTGAGCTTATGACTCCTAAATATTGACATAGGTTATAACTAAAACTTGTGATTATTCAGATCAGCTGAGTAGTTTTAGGGTTACTGCGTCCCTTCCTCCAGATATCCTTTTCATCGTTATAACCTCCACACCCCCTCCTCTTTTAAATTTATAAGAATTCATAGTCCCGGTTTTAGGATTATTGCTTGGGGAGAGGTGAGATTTCAGTTTTATAAAGTCGCCAAAAAGGTGATGTGTGCCAAAAAAAAATTGTGGAGTTATTTCCCCTCGATATATAATATTAGGTATTTAAAATTAATAGTAGGTATAATATAAAACATCTTCCGATGATACTATATGTATTATTCTAATCTAGGGTCAACTTAAAAATGTATACCTTCGGAGTTATATTTCTACTCGCTTACTCCACTTCTGTTGAATCCTACAGAACATCGTTGAAACAAGCACGTGATATAGTGAATAAAATCAACGAACTCAACTCTACTTGGAAGGCAAGTTTTCAAAAAATACATATAGATATGTACTTGGTAATTAAAAAGAAGAGTGTTAATTGAAGTTCAATTTACTATTTGTTTAGGCCGCTATACATCCTCACCATATCCAATCTGAACATGATCACGTAGATTTTAAATTTAGTTTTGGTGGACTTGCAACTCTACAATCATCCGATTCATCATCGGAAGAAGATTTATATTATTGCGATAACAAAGCACTGCCTAAGGAATACGACCCTCGAATATCTTTCCCAGAATGTGCTTCAGTAATTGGCCACGTATACAATCAAGGAATGTGCGGTAGCTGTTGGGTACGAGAGTAATGTGGTTTCTAATATGAAGTTATAGTCCGAATGGTAAATAAAACTGTCAAATTTTTCATCGTTTTCAGGCTGTAGCTACCACTTCGGCTTTTAGTGATCGAGTTTGTATAGCATCCTGGGGTAGGATTGCGAACATTTATTCTGCGCAACAAATGACTTCTTGTTGTCATAGATGTAGGCGAGTCGCAAATGGAACTGGATGCGATGGTGGATGGCCCCTCGAAGCTTGGTCATATATTAAAAGGAATGGATTATGCACCGGTGGTGATTTCAACTCAAATGAAGTAGGTATACGTTTGTGCAATTACGTGTGTATGTTCTTGTCTTGTTACTCACTAAGCATATAAATTTGACAGGGATGCCAACCATATTTATTCGACTCATATACTTGGCCGAAAAAAATTCCGAAATGTAAACTACACTGTTACAATAAATCTTATAATAAAACCTTCAAAGAAGATAGAATCAAAGGTATGAACGTTTGTACAATTTTTGCATTACATTTTTCATATATTTTGAGATGTATGTTAATGAAATCAATGTACAAACTTGACAGTTGAGAAATACTACAAAGTATCTCCATGCGCTGCTCTATATGAAATTTATAGTCATGGTCCCATAGTTTCGTATTTCAGAGTTTACGAAGATTTTCTATATTACAGATCAGGCAAGTTTCACAATAAGGATCAAGTACCTAATATCTATTCCCCATCGTTATTATTATAGATGATAAAACTCTAACGGTGAAATTAAATTCCAACTTTGTAGGAGTATATCAATACAGATTTGGAAAACAAATGGATTTCCACGTAGTACGCGTAATTGGTTGGGGCGAAGAGAATGGAATACCTTATTGGCTCGCAGTAAATTCTTGGGGGGAATATTGGGGTGATAACGGATTCTTCAAGATAAAACGTGGCAGCAATGAACTATGGTTTGAGGACAATCTAACTGCCGGTATACCAAAAATACCGAATTAATTTTAACTTCTACAGATGTATTTTATTCATGAACGATTCCTTCAACAAATATTAAAATAGATTGTATTCCTAATCAATTAAATA